>OMKK01054399.1:0-13349 GCA_900302305.1 Polymixia japonica
GCTTTAAAGAGATTGATTGATAGTAGATGCTTAGAATCATAGCATTGATTCATTTTCTGAGACAATGATTGTTTGTATGTATGTATATATATATATACATATACACATACATACATACATATACATACATACACACATACATTCAATCATTATCTCACTTACACAAGTAAACCTTACTTGGAAATGAATATATATATATATATATATATATATATATATATATATATATATATATATATATATATATATATATATATATATTCATATATATACACACACACACACACACATATATATATACACATATACACACACATACATATAGTTTCTTCTTATTTCTTGGAGGTACACTTCTGGTATAATTGTTACAAAATTTTGAGACCCTTAATTTGAAGGGGAGTTAATGTCAAGAGGCTATCAAATTTTTACTTTTGACAGCTGATTAGCTAAATTCAAGTCATTCCACACCTGCACTAAATCATGAGAGACGGGGCAGACTTTTTCCACAGGTTTTGAGTGGCAATATCTCAGATGGACTCATGAATATGGAGTTTTGTTAACATCAATCATAACATAAATGTTTATTACATTTTGAGTAATGTGACTTTTCCAGCTTTGATTTCAGGCTTTAAGGAGTTTAAGGGAGTATGGAATGTTTATCTTACGTCTACACTCTGTAGAGAGGCTGGCAGAGAGGCAATAAAACAGTATTTAGCTGATGGTGCAATGAAACCAACAGTGAGGTGGACCAATGACGGGCATGTAACAATATTTCCCCACACAATATTATCATGACACAATAAAAGTCACAATATGCATCTTGGTCCATTATATGTGCATTATGTGCATATCTATTACGTGGTTGCCGTAAAAATCATACAACTATAAGCAGATAACATATAACAAACAGATAACAAATTTCACAATTCAATACTAACATTTCAGGACGTTGGCTTTGTTATTGATTTAACTGTGTTAAAATTCAAAACCCAGCTTTGACCTTTGACCTTCCATTCCATCGTGGGCAACTTTCGTTTGATTTACTTCTAACATTGTGACATCGTGTCATGAAGCCAGTGTCGCGTTTGCGAGTCGGGGCGATATTGTTACGCCCTCAAACCGATGACAATGTGATGCAGTTGTGCTTAACGGGGCAGAAAAGAAAGGTGCCAGGCACTGCAGAGCTCAGCATGCAGGGTGTGGATAGCAGCGGCGGCGGCGGTGGCGGGAGGGGAGGGGCGGCAACGACGGCAGCTGATCAGTACACAGGCACATTAAAGTACTCATGACGGGGCTGAGGGAGGAAGAGAAATGCACACGGCTTTTAGAGGACACAACGTGAAGTCACAGGCCCACAGGACATGCAGGAGAGAAACAGCAGCAGACAAAGACTCGCTTAAAGACCGTAGATAAACTACGCTGGCCGCTATCCTCCCACTTTTCTTGTTTCTTAATTCGGAGTGAACGTCCTGAAAACTAACAGCCGTGGGAACTGTGTGCACGGTATCAAGTGTCTTGTTTCGCTTTCATTACTTTAGCATGTGGGTACATATTTATACAGCTAAAAAAAAATCGTTAATCCAAACAGCTGTTTTGGCCTCAACCTGGAATGAAATCGTGAGATTTGGTAGTGTGGGGAAAATGTACACAAAACTGTTACACATAAAGGGAAAACAAATAGACATACAGACTAGGAAGGCCATTAGCTTTGTTTTCATTACAAACATCTACTGCGACCTGTAGAGGAATTGTTACTATGGCAAGAAACCGGGAACAGACTAAAACCACATCTTGATAAATAAGGAGTGAGACAATACAGACAGAGTGATAAGCAAACAGACTGAGACTAGATCTGGCTAGAGGGCTCTAGTGGTAGGCCTACATCCATAGACACAAAGTATTCACCTCAGTGGGTCTAATTCTGGAAAAGACCAGATGACTCGGAGGCCATATTTGGGACCAGCACACCTGTGAGGCAAACATTTTATGAAGACAATAATGAACTAAATGATGCGTTACCAGTCAACTCATGATCTCTCATAAAGCTATCGCACCGACACATCTACAGCATGGCGTCATCTAGAGACCTAGAGGTTAGCTGTGCACCGCCACATTAAAAAAAAAAAAAAAAGGCTCTGTGTAAGAAACTGTCCCTGTTCAATCAATCTCCGACCTCCATAATGCAGAGCCTGAGTTAGGAACCTGCCGTGGCACATTATTCAAACAGAATATACGTGTGCGCTGTACTTGCACAAAAAGTAACAACCAGCTCCTGAGAAATGTTTCATTAAGGCTTATTAAAATAGTTTCATTCAAATCCCCTGTGGTATGTCTTCCTCCCATGTAATTATTGCACCATGCACTATTAATGCCTTGAAGTCCTAGGGACTAACTCCAGACACACTCCCACTCAATCCCTCTATTGTTCTCATCATACATTTCCTGTGTATCCGCCGGCTCATATGCAGATGTTACCGGCTTTTAAAAAAAAAAAGATCTGACTTCCTTTGTTATCTCTATGCACAGCAGGAGATTATTCAACCAATAAAAGCATTGTTTGACCTTATTGTACAGTTGTAGTTATGAATTATTGTGTGGTAACCCAGTTTTTATTTGGGCGGGGTGATGGGATATCATTCTGTCCAAAATTTAAAAAAAAACAAAAAAAAAAACAGAGCAGCAATTACTAAGACAATACATCTAGTGCTTCTTTAGACTGAAAGAAATAGAAGATTTCTACCAAAATATTCAAAAGGAATATTTAATTAGTTACTACTACAGTCATATCTTGTTACTCTATAAATTAGTATCAAATACGTTTGTTAAAAAGAGCATTTTGAGGCTAATAACACCATGTACAATACAACATTGTTTGGGAAAATCAACAACAGCCATAGTGAGTGTAAAGTGCTGTTAAGTTGTTCCACCATACAGAACCAAATAATTTTCAGTCAAAACAATTACATTCAATGCAGTTAGTGAAACAATAATAATTCAAAAAGAAAGGCTAGTCTTCACTCAGGCAGCATAGTTACTTCACTTAACTATGAAAACAGGCAATTATTTAAATATATCTGTAAAGTTAAGGTCCCAATTTAAGGAACCTTCAAGTTTAGAACCCCTTGAACTCTGTGCTTTGAAAAGGATAGATTTAAAAGTCAATAGTTTCTTATTTTCTTATCCGTAAAATAAACATCAGCTGAAATGAAAAAGATCAAGTGTTTTATTATGCTACCTGTTAGTGAAATTGAATGTATTCAGACATGGCCTAAACCATTCAGTTTGGGTTCATGTCTGGTTATGATCCTTATGTTATGTCATCTATGTTCCCCTTTAGCATTAAGAGGAAGACTAACAGGAACATGCAGTTGAAAGTACACAGCACTCAGTGGAAACCCATGCTGACTGACTGACTGCATCAGTCTAGTATTTACCAAGGGCCTGGATGGAGGCATGAACTCTAGGCCCTTTACAAGATCTCCTCATTGGGCAAACCTTCCCAGTCTTCACTCTGGCTCTATAAATACAGAATTCAGCCAATCAGAGACCTCGTCCTCTCTGCAAGTATTAGTGGATTGGCATTCACAAAGCTGTATGGCTCTGACTTCATTCTTCCCAAGTATGAATAAAACCACGATGACACAAAACAAACAAGCTATTCACACCAATTATCAATGAAGCTTAAAACTAGTTGAAGTCGCACTTTACAAAGCAGACAATAAAGGTCTACCAAAGGCAATTTGTAAGGACCACAGTACAGCACATTCTGTGCAGTACAGCCACCTAATGGTACTGCTAAACGTTAATCAATGGGCTGCTTCACAAACATTATCCTGGGGGATTGGAGCCTTGCCTGAGCCACACTGCTGATGGCTGAAGGACATATTCTCCCTTATGCTCTACACCTTTTAAGCATATTTCACAATTTAATTTTGATTACATTTTTTTGCCATTTTAACATACAGACACAATTTTAAAATGGGCTGCCTGAAGCTTGCCCATCTTTATAATCTGAAGTCAATTTGAGGTGGGATGAGAGGGGATGGCATCCCCCTTTGTTGACTTGCCATAACTTACCATCAGTGCCTTCAATTCTGACCACAACTGCTTAGCTACTTTTCCCCGAGATTTTCCTGTAATGTCATTGTATCATTGCCGCGCAGCGAGAGACGGAAAGCAGAGACGTCACACGTGTGGAATACGTGGACAATATTAAAGGTGCTATCAGTAATATGTTAAAATCAAATAAAAAGTAAATTTACCACATTGTATGGAAAGAAATAGTATAATGGTGATGGTCTGAAAGCTTCTACTCTCTCTCTGTTTTGATTGTGCCTCAGTGACGCCGTTTCCGTCTACTTCCTGGTCTTTGTTTTGCTTTGATGACTCGTCAAACAGATCCTCCCTTCAGCCGAAACACAGTGCTTCTTGTTTTGGATTGTTATTGTAGTTCATCTCACCAACGCTAGAGTGCCGATCTCACTGCTAGCACCTTCCTGAACTCTACCCAGGCCAGCCGGGCGTTTGCTTATGAACGGGAGGCTGTATTAACGGACCCATCTCCTCGCCCGGTCACGTGCCGACACCTGCCTGGGCAGAGTTTACGAACGCACATCTCATTTCGAAGCAATAGCTAACTATGGCATCGAAAAGAGCAGGGCAGTTTCACCCCCGGGGCATTTTAAAAAGAAAAAGACAGGTGAGAAATTAACCCTGAGACTCACTCTACTACATGTAATTTGAATGCCACCAGTTATAAAAAGGGATTGCTGGAGGGGGCAATAGTGGGTTAATAATTCAAGGATGCATGCTACATGAGTTGGAAATAACAATGTTACATTTATGATAAACTCATACTTAAAAGTTCGCTAGAATTAACTGTTCTTATGGTATTTCTGTGAGGGGAGCCCCCACACATACCATCCCCAACATAAAGGGCAGTACCACTTTAGTTAGGAATTTGCACATTATTACAGGTTAATGTTATTCTTTGTGTTGTTCAATACTACAGTTCAATCATTGTTTAAGTACTTGGAACAACTCTGAATGACAGAAACCTGAAAACCAAGACTCTAGTCTGTGATGTCACTGAATTGCCTGGAGTCGTTTCAGTGACAACAAAATAGAGAGTGGACTGACTGTTGACAAACATTTCTAGTTCATTCTCAATAGAGGTATACACTCTTGCAATATTACAGAGGAAATAGTGGAACAAACTCTCCTCTCTTGTTTCTGGCAATAAAAGACAACAGTGAATGTGATTAATACAGTTATTAATATTAATTAATGCACGAATACAGTTAATAATATGAATTAATACATTAATACATTGTCCTGGAGCATAGTAATTACATACTTACTGTACAACCTAGAAGCCATATGTATTTCACTTTAAGATTTCATGCCATTAAGTCTAAGTCTAAGTCTCAGAAGCCAGGAACTGTGGCTTTTCATTATCTCCTCATAATGCTATCTCTAATCCAATATTATTACAAGATATACTTATGTGGCCAATACTGGGGTGGGATTTATTTTATTCTATACCTCGCATTCCTGATATTTAAACAATTGTAGGCTCTTTCTGAATGGCTCAAAGGATGCAAAATAAGGAAAAGGAAGGTTGTAGACCACTGAATATCATTCCTGCTTTTGCCATTAACAAATCTCTTAGAAATGCTGCTAGTGGCAAGTTATTGGTTAAAGCTACATGATTTAAAGGATTACTACAGACACAATTGTAACCAGTGTTGAAGTACATATGAGGGAGGGAAAAACATACCAGTAACTTCAAGATATATGGCATATTTATATCGTATAACAGTCAAATTGTTGGTGTTGCTGGTATGTTTGTTTCTGCTGTTTTTAAAGCATTGTGGTTAGTCTACTTCTAAGGCTACTGAGCTAATACTAAAGCAAGGACTATTTTGGCTTTTCACCAACTGTACCTGGAAACAGGCGCATCTGAAAGTCTATATTCTGTAAATCACAAGAGTGTAAAGTGTACAGAGGCATAGAGAGAAATATGTCAGCTGGAATCAATATCGAGATCAGAGAAATTAAATCGACGAAAAGAAAGTGCTTTGGAACCAAAAACAGAAAATAAATGACAAAACATTTTAAATGGGGCGCATAACATTGGCCAGATGTATAGTAAAGGTGCAGCAATCAACAGCATATTATATTCATGCCGTTCAGATAATTAAATTATACATGGCAATATTCATGTGGTATGCAACAATGATAATTAGAGTAAAGGACACATCAGATTCACTAATTGTCAAAATGTATTACATTGTACTTCATTTGGGTGGATACATGCAGACTATATATTCGAAGACTTAACTAGAGGTGGAAAGGAACTAGTAACACCTACTCTAGTTACTATAATTCAGTTCGTTTTTAAAGTAAAACTATTTGCTGAATTATTTCTTGAAGTTTATACTTTTACTTCAATTTGTGCAATTGTAAGTATTTGACTAAAAATAAAACTTGAGTAGTGACCTTAAAGGCGTACTATGCAGCATTTCTCCCCATTGTTTTGCCGTGTGTGTACAAACGAAAATGTACTAGTTAGCTAGCTAACACAGTTAGTCATCTTGGAACCCGTCGGCTATTGCCAACGGGCAATATTTTGGGGGGTTCCGGTGTAGCCAGCGGATATCCGGATAGCGGATATCAAGGCCAAGACATTTAATTAAATTAAAAAGCTAAAAAGCTAGAATTTAAAAAAAGCTAATAAAAAGCTAAATCGTCGTCAGACGATAGTCGATGGGTTCTGAGATTGCATTTCAGCCAATGTGTTCCGCCTCTTTTGCTCTCCACACGGACTGTTTACCTGCATACAACCAAAGCCCGCTCAAACGTGATTGGTCAATACTACTCGGACTACAAACGGACTACAAACGGAAACCAGAATCTTCCGATACCAAAATCTTGTCCCGTTGCCTACAGATTCTGCATCCATATGCAGATATCTGTTTATAGAGATTAGCGAAGTGATGCTTCAAAAGATCCTAATTTGTTTCAACTAAGGTTGGGGTTGGAGGAGCAGACTGTGAAGATCAAGCATGGTTATCTAATATATTTTGACTGTGAAGATCAAGCATGGTTATCTAATATATTTTTTCAAGGGAACAATGGTGAGTAATTCTGCATATTAGGCCTTTAACGACATGACATTTGCAGTAATTTATTTTAGACTTCACTTGCCATAATTAACACTATCGATCTTAGATAAACACTTTAAACCACACGCAAGGACACACAAACAGCTCATCAGTAATGTTTGGTGGGGGGAAGTCTTGGAACATGCACAAAATCTTAATGATTTTCACTCCAAAGTAACAAATTAGTTGCATGTTTCTTAGTGAGCTATTCTTACTTTTACGTTAGAAATTTTCTAGACAAGTACTCTTACGCTGACCTGAGTAGAATTTTGAGAGAGGGAGCATTAAAGCCGTTGGAATAAAAACGTTTTTGCTTACGGTTTGATTCAGTGTGGTGCCTTACCTCTTGTAGCAGGTCGGCCTGCTCAATGGCCTTCAACACATTCTTTTTGGATGTCTCCTGAGCTTCCCCACCCAGCAAAAATTCATCCAAGATAAAGTAGGCTTTCTCAAAGTTGAAAATAATGTCCAACTCACAAACCTGTCAAAAAGAAAGAAATACTTTTATGACGGAATACTTTATGTCAAGGCTTAATGTGTAGCAAACGTATGATGAACCACAGAATGGAGGCACAGTATGCAAAAGAGTTGAGTGAGTGAGGATGAAGTGGAAGAACGCACACTGCCAAAGTATTTATCCAGCAGCTCCACATATCTGTGGATGATCTCCAGTGTAATGAGCTCGTTATCCTGGTCCTCTATGGCACAGCAGAAATACAGGCTGGCATATCTGCAACAAAATAACAAGCCAGCCTTCAATTTGACAACCCTTATCAAATCTAACAAGTAAAAACTTTTATTGAAAACTGTAGTCAATCTAACAAAGAAATGCATTTTACCACCCAGATGTGAGCTCCAAGTGACACACTGCCCCCGAGCTCATTTCAGAAGTGCTGAGAGAATGTTTCTCTGTAATTAAGTATTACTGTTTACACCGTACAGGGTATTCATTCAAGAGCCTGAAACCGGACGCAAAGGGCTCCATCAGTTTGGCCTTATTCTGCCCTGGTCCTTTATCCCTGATAATCCCTGAGGCATTCTTTCAGCATGTGATGATTGGCTAATAAAGGAGTCAGTCAGTTGACTCCTCAGAACACACGAGGGTACAGTAGCCTCTTCTGCAAATTTCAGGACAAAGTCTTAGAAATTCTTTAAAAAAAAAAAATCCATTTTGAACAATATGCATTTCCATTCTGAATAACATTTTCTTATTTGGAGTGTAGAAGGAGAACTGAACGTTTTGCATGGTAAAAACATGGAGAATAATCCTTAAAATCCCATGAATCAATTGCATCATCTGTTTTCCATAGCTATCAATCAAGCTGATGCTAACTGTCATTAATGAGGTCATATTAATGCCGGCAATACTAGTTACTACCACCTAGACGACAGCAGTACTCCTAACAAAATGATCCTGGGGACAAATTAACTATTTTGGTACCTGGAAACATAGAGCAGAACAACCTTTACCCTTCCCAAAGCATAGCTGCCACAGACATAAGTGTAATAATTGTCAAAGAAATAAATGTGCAAAGTAAGATAGCCAGTTTAGTTAATATCTCCATAGCTATGCTTTTGAGAAGAGCTACTATTTAAAGTTGCATGTTAGCGACTTAACGGCAGTCATCAGTCAGCTACTTAGCAGCAGTCAGCCAGATAGCTGACAGATGGTCAAGGGACAAGGTATGCGTGCTAGAATTTGGACTACTAATATCAGGTTTCATACAGGGCTGCCTTACTATGCTGGAAGTCCATTTTAGCTGTTGGTTCTGGTTAAGCACAATATTTCTAAAATTATAGTAAAAATTATTGCGTCATCTCAAATTCAAAGTTATAAGAGTATGAAACCCAAACATTAAACAGTGTGTCACTGTCCAACTACTAACAAGGCTCACTGTATGTATACCTAAATAGTCAGTTGTTGTCTTTCCAAAGAGTTGGATCAAAAAGAATGTCCATTGAGACGCTGGTTCTTCTTAAAATCTAACATCACAACCATCTAGTGAATATTATTTAGCAAGTCATTCTGAAAGGAGGTTTATATGGACCAAGAACAGTTCTTTTGGATGCAGATCAATTTCTGGATAACAAATATTGACAACACATACGCATTTTAAATGCATGACCTGCTATGGCAAAAAAATAATGTCATGAAAATGACATGATTTTATTTCAATATATGGAAAATTATTTCTACATTCAATAACTTTTTAATAATAAAACAAAATTAAACAAATTAAAATAAATAAATAAGCAGATTTAATTACATGAATACTTAGTAAGACCTTTTTATCAAGCTGTACATTTTTGTGATGCAGAATGTAGTCATCTGTAGGCCCTAAAGTAATTTAGTAATTCATTAGTTTCTGCCTCTGTTCCCATCCTGACACATAATTCAAGTATAATGAACTCTGAGCATTTCATTCAAAATGTGCACTTTGGAAAGGAGAGGAGACTCCTCTTAACATTCTTTCTTTATTCAGACAGTAGAAAAGAGAGGTACACAGAATAGGGGAGACATAGGAGAGATTTTGTCAGGGCTTAATCTGTGATGACTGAACGCTCATGTAGATTTGGATGCAGTCATATTGACCAATATACCAATACTGGACACCTGTTAAATGCAGTTTAATCTCTAACGTGTGCCTGAACAGGTTAAAATAAAATTTAGTTCAAATTATTCAACAGTAATAGGCTAGGAAAACATTGTCTATGGGTTCGGTCTAGTTGTTTAATGGGGCAAGGTCATTGACTGGTCAGCACTGCAGGTGCTGTGCTTGACTATCTGTTTGGTTCCACAATACCCTGCCTACCCATCTGTTGGCAAGGCAACAGGGAATAATGAGGCAAGAATAATGTTCTCTTTTTCCTTGCAGTTTGAGTACACTGGTGATACTCTCATCTCGTTCTCTCACTTCATTCAACAAGCGAGCCATGCCACGCATAAATGACAGGCCTATGAATCGTCAAGTGAAGTGTGAAGAATTTATTCTGCGTGTAATCAACCAGAAAACATTTGTCTATAAATTGATGCAGATTCTACTGACCTCTTGTAAACAATCTTGAGGTCTCGCCACTCTAAAAAGCTGCACATTTTGGGCTTTCGAGCCAGGACTGTCTGCACCAATTCTCGAGTGATCTTCTTTTTCTCCTTATCAGACAAGGGCACATACCATTTCTGAAGCCTTAGTTTGCCTTGCCGACTGAAGAGCAGCATGAACTGCATCTGAAAAAAAGAGGTACAAATTAGGGAATAACAAGAGCATTGCAGCAAAATAAATCAGCAGAGAGTACAGGGTAAGAGGGGGAGGCTTCAAAACGACTTCAAAAGAGCATATATAATCACTTTCTGTGGCCAATTTCACAGTACAGAAATTGATCCATCTGAGAGATACACATGATAATCAATATCTAGGTATTAAGGAACACTGATTCCGAATAGGTGAACTATTCTACTATCAAACTCCAGAAATCGATCCATAAAGGAATGACATGACAATTTGATTTGGGATGCATGCAAATTAAATTGTTGGTAAGTAATTTGTATATGATTTGCTGAAGTAACGTCATGTGTCATTCACTCACTCTCTTGCCTAAGTTAGAACAAGCAGCAAGTCATTAACTAGATTCAAATGCAGACTGAATGATGGAACACATATTTTCATTTGATAATACAACAATAACAGAGATGATTGACAGAACAGAGGTGAGTTCTCTACCATGACGTTACTGGCAAAGACATGACTAAATTAAATAATTTCGCCCAACATACAGTAGCTTAACGGAAGTAACAACGTTATTCAGCTGTTTACGTTAACATTCTCATCCTTGTTTGACCTGTTTGGGATATGACAAGCGACAAGCAGGTGGATTTAAATAGTAATTTGTTAGGGAAAAATACATGTGCAAAAGTGCTTACCTTGAATAATAAAACTGTATTCTACCTCCGAAGAAATTAAGCAACCAGAGACACCCGACAGGCAAACAGTTGACTTCAATTTTCCCATTGGCCAATGAAGCAGCGACGAGACTGTTCATTGGCTTGTACATTTCATTGTCCCCGCCTTACTGACGCTTTAAATTGATATTGTGGCTGTGTTTGGCTATTATATGCATCAATCGAACCGCATGGAGTAACGTTACCCTGCGTGTTGTTATCAGAGGATAGGTGTGTATCTAAGGTGTATATGGAGCATTGAAGTAAACTTTGTGTATGTATCCATATTGTTTGGGTCATGAGAGAAATCAATAAGTAGATTTTGTATTGTCGTTACCAAAACAGTTTTGTGTTCAGAAAAGACTGGTCCGCAGCACTGAGCGCGTCATGGCCCTCTAGTGGAGTCTAGGTAAAGACTGGGCCTGCAGCAGACATGGGTATCATACATGCTCTTCGGGGTAGGCAGTTCATGCTACCCAGACGTAAGATCTGCTTTTATATTAAAAGAGGATACATTAACAAAAAAAACATGAATAGATAGATAGATAGATAGATAGATCTATTTAAGAGAATTGGATCAGACAAAGGCAAAATAACTTTATTAATGCAAAATGCAAAGACATATGCTCTCGCTCACTCACTCAGATTCTTTATTCAGTGTGCTTGAATCAGAGAATTATAGACCAATTTATATAGGGAATTAAAGACCAATTTTAATTGTTTGGAAGTATGATGAAAATATAGGAAATGGTCGTCATGGTGTTGTGTTGCTTTGTCTTGCAAAGTTTTGGTCCACTCATGTCTTGGAAAATGAAGAAAATACTAATTGCAAGAAACATTTTCATTGTTCATGATCATCTGTGGCATCTGTGGCAATGGAAAACATCAGTCTCCGAATCTGAATAAAATAGTTAACATGGGATCCTATCTGGTTATTGGCAGCGACCATGTCTGTCTTCATTATCATGCTTTTGAGACCACTGAGCTGTTGTGCTGTTGATAGGTAAGAGCACCGTCAACCTGAAAGACACCACTTCCATTAAGCATGAAACATGGCACTGCACACCAGGCAAGGCCGAGGGAGGTGTCTGCGGGCCAATGAAGGGTATTAGAGAAGACCGTCAGTGCCCTGTGGATTAAAGTAATCCTATCCGCTGGCTTGGGCTATCACTGAATACACACATTTCATTCCAGCACAGCTAAGGAGGAAGATGGAGATCACTGCTCGTTGCATTGCTGTGCTGTCTCTCCTGCTCCTATCCCAAGGTGACTATGCATCTTACTTAAATATGGCAGTCAGAAATCTGATGTGTGCAGCCTCCTCCAGATGGCCAGGAGTGGACATTGATGAGTTATTTGGAGCGTTGCAAGTCTTTCTGCAGCCAGTTGTAGTGGTGGGGTTGGCTGGCTCATGAAACCACTGTATAGGAGTTTTGTTCCACTGAAATGTCGGAGAAATACATAATGAAGAGACTTTTTGAAGACTGCAGCGTAAAACGAGTCATTCTATTCTGTTTGATTAGCTCAAAGTTACGAGGTTGTGGTTGTACTTGCTTTCACTTTTCATCTGGAGATATTATTATTATAACACGCACGTTAATCTTTAAGAATACATAAATAGGGATCCTTTGTTATAATCCTCTTATTCTCCTGAATTTATCTGCAAATATTTTACAAATTGATTTGTCTACGTATCCAGGTCCAACTGATGTTCCTCTGTGTCTAAGTTCCTCATTTTCTATTTGTACTCAGATTTATTTTTTAGCTCCCTCAATGTCTTTTACCATGTCTTTCTTTTATTTACGTTGCATGCATCTTTTTATGTGGTATAGTCCTGCTTGGTGTTCACTCACAGGAGGTAAGTGGCCCATCGCTTAACAACTTCAACTAGTTTGAAACGGGATTGCAAATGACTCTGAAAGTGTCCTCTGGATGACGATGACCTCCCCCCCCCCTCTCCGCCTACGTGTCCCTCTGGCAGGAGGACGAGGCCGGTCAGGAGGAAGAGGTCGTGCAGGAGGAGGAGCTGCAGGAGCAAGAGCTGCAGGAGGAGGAGCTGCAGGAGGAGGACCAGCAGGTCATCGAGACGTGGACTAAGACAGTCAAAGCGTGCACGTGCGACTGCGAAGCTGCTGACTCACCGACGGGTGCTCCCACCGTCACCTCGTCTGTCCTGGCGACCGCGCCGCCTCCCCTGTCGCTGTCTCAGAGCCGCCTGTTGGAGTGCATGCCAGGTGAGGACTCGG
>OMKK01054404.1:0-10028 GCA_900302305.1 Polymixia japonica
GCGTGTGTGTGTGTATGTATGTGTGTGTGTGTTTGTGTTTGTGTGTGTGTGCGTGTGTGTGTGTGTGTGTGTGTGTGTGTGTGTGCGTGTGTGTGTGTGTGTGTGTGTGTGCGTGTGTGTGTGTGTGTGTGTGTGTGTGCGTGTGTGTGTTTGTGCGTGTGTGTGCGTGCGTGTGTGTGTATGTGTGTGTTTGTGCGTGTGTGTGTGCTTGTGTGTATGTGTGTGTGTGTGTGTGTGTGTGTGTGTGCGTGTGTGTTTGTGCGTGTGTGTGTGTGTGTTTGTGCGTGCGTGTGTGTGTATGTGTGTGTTTGTGTGTGTGCGAGTGCGTGTGTGTTTGTGCGTGTGTGTGTGTGTGTGTGTATGTGTGTGTGTGTGTCCGTCCCAGGTCACTGAGAATGCAGACCCACCTCCAGCATCACAGGTAGAGTCCAGTGAAGGTATTGTTGGAGCGCTGATGCTGGTGATGCAGAAGAGAAGTAAAGTCATTCACTCATCAGGTACAACATCCCAGAGCTTCCAGTACTACTGCTAAAAAAACATGTTTCACGGCTTCATTACGGTGTCATTACTGGACAATTTCTCTTTCTTTAGATGATGAAGAGGATGATGGAGTTGATGAGGATGATGATGATGAATGGGACAACTGATTTCCTTTATTATTCACTGGCCCCTTCCTTTTTGGCCATTGTACAGGAGTGATTATGAAGCAACCTTTGGTAATGTGCTGAGTGACATGTCTGCATTGCATAATTAAGGACGTTCCACCAACATCTCTTAACATCTGGTTCTCCATGGGGAGAAGACCCTGAGTCACAATATTTACAATAAAACTTTCATTTATTGAATAGACCCTTTCAATCATTCCAAGTTGTGGTTATCATCACTGTGGTCAATGTTGCTATCCATTAGGTCTTTGCACTTCATGGGCACATTGCCTCCTCCCTTCAATGGTAAGACACATGCTTAGATATGTGTGTACAGCCCTTTCAGACGAAGGAAGCCTAGATCTAAAAATGGACACGACATCTTGTATAGCTTCCATTCCACGACAAGATGAAGACCACGGTGAGGCAGGGCAGCCAAACCAGCCAACCTAACCTGAGAGGTGTCTAAATTACAGTATGTGTTTTTCTATGGGGATCTCAAATATGAGTTTATTTTTTGAATAGGATAACTCTAACCTAAATCATTTTGTATTTCTAAATTGCCAATTTTACCCTTTCGAACCCCTTTATAAGATATAAAAAGATATAAGGGAAATCATTTATATTGACAAAGCCAAATCAAATGTACATATTTATTAACAGGTGAACTGCATGTACAGTATATCACTGGATACAATTACAACGATCAATCTCCTGACTTCTTGAACTTTGCCAGCTTGCAAAGTCCTTCGTTGAGTCATTCTTGGACATCAGCCTCCTGCTGGTGTCCTGAGCCCTGATCCCTCCATCCCTCTTTTCCTGTAAGTAGTTAGCAGAAGCCTCAGTCACCATTTTAACAACCCTCTCAATGCTTTGTGTGTGGCAAGGCCAGTTGAGCACCTCTATTGGGTGTTGATGAAGTTCTTCACCTCTGAGGCGCTTAGGGAGCAGGTAAGAGGTGGCTCTGACACACCTTCTGACCAGCTGATCAAGTCGCCAATGCTGGAAGCATCACAATTGGTCAGGTGTCCTTCTGAGAATATATGAGAATTTCCATATTTAAATGTAACAGTTTTGGTTTTCATTGTTTTTATTGACTTGGTCTATAATGATCGGCTACTCCCACCAATGTCTAGTGCCATCAATTTGCACATTATGTAGCTAATGCGTAGCTGGTTAATTTGTAGCCTATTAAAAGGCATGCAGGATTCTGATTCACCTCCAAGCAACTGTTATGATGATCTAGCCTTGCTGGAAGATATTGCAGCCCAAGCCTATATTTTTTAAACATTGTCCAAAAAAATTCAAAATGATTGATTTTGCAAACAAATATGCATAACTTTTAAACTGTATGTTATAAATATGTTTCAAAGTGTAAAAGGCTAAATCACTTACAACTTGATTTCTCACTCGATAAACCTCCTCAAAATGGCCATATTATTATTATACTATTACTAAGCTAAATAATTATTATTATTCACAGAAAATGTAAAGGTTTAGGTAAAGGCCTCGGATGGTTTGTTGTCAAAAAGGTAAAAAAAACAAAAACAAAAGGAAAACATGAGAAAGAGAGAAATAAGAGAAATAAGAGAATCGAAAAAGGTAACCACGTTTGACACGGTGGGATCATCTATTTTCCTTAGACAACAAGTTGGTCGTAGTATTTACTACATGTTTAGTTAGGATGGTAATAGATATGTTCTTGTTGTAAACTACTTGTCTGTTTTTATTTTGCTCTCTCCGCCCTTTATTATCACGTGATAGGAAGTTCCTGCCGCGTCGAACTCTGGGAGCCAATGAATGCCCCGGAAATCAAGAAGCCGTCAGCTATTGGACGGTTCAAAAGGGAGGAAATTTAAACACAAACATAAAGCTCTCATTTTGTACGCAGCGTCCATCTTCATCTTCGTCTTCAGTAACTCGCCTGGAGAACGTTTTAGGTAAAGCTCCTTTTTATTAACATCTACGTTCAGAATTATTAACATAAAAGTAAGATTGTCCTTGAAAATCTAACTTCCAAACTAGGGAACGCTTAAGATCTTAAGTTAGAGATGTAATGTAATATGTTGGTAACGTGTCTAACATGATGTTGTGTTTAGAGAGTTTAACTGATATAACCCGTGATGTTATGTTGTGTTGTGTTATATTATGTTGTGTTATGTTATATAATGTTTTGTTATATTTAGGGGAGTTATGGCACAAAGCGACTCTTCTGACGGGTGTAACTACGAGTTTGATGCACCTTCTCATGTGATCGATTTCAAAGTGTTGGATCCTGCAGATGATCACTGGTTCGGTTCGTGTTATATTACTTTACTATTTACACGGATATAACGTTGTGTTAAGGCTTCCTGGTACTAATATATATGTGTATATATAAAGATGATTCATTAATGCATATCTCTGATCTGAACTTTGTGTTGATTGTCCCAAACGGTCTCAAATTATCATAATTTACTCTTAAACTACTAAAACAAACTGTTACATGCAGACTGATTTACATGTCTTGTAATAATAATAATAATAATAATAATAATATATCACTTGTAGAGCCACATATGTTCCTATTGAACGGATTGTTAAGGTTTATACCAACCTTTTCTATACTAGTTGAGGTGGTAACTAGGTATTTTTATTACGGACTATGATTATTAATGAAATAGTATTATTCACGTAAACCTCGCTAATTAAAACACAGGATTAAATCATCACAAATATTTGTTTGATATACGTGGGAAGGAAAGCATTCAATTAGAAAACGGATTCAAGATGGAGAGTCGACAACCATGTTGAGCTGCTCCTCCACTTTGTGCTTTACTTTGTATTCAAACAATGTCAAGAGGCTTGTAGACTAAAGCTTTAACTGCCAGGTAACAACTGATACCGTGCATTTGACAAATGGGCCCAAACTTTGAACTTCAACTCAAATTAATTTCCCAATATCTTGAAGCAGTTTGCACCAGTGATGTGGCTTCCGTTTAAAATTGGTGCTAGCTGGTAATTAGGAATCTGACTTTTATGGAAATTAAGTATATTCACTTGTAAAGCAATGACTTGTTTTCCTGCAGAAAACCAGGCCAGTGGAGAAGATGGCCACCTGGCCACCCCTCTGCCTCTTGGGAGAACCAATAAACCAAACCTGCTCAGGGCCATCGTTTCCCCTCATGTCAAGACAGACTTGGACTCTGGTTAGTTTTATCTGAGAATATAGCTCAGGATGCACTGATATTGGACTGACTAGAGTATTGGTTTAGGAAGATTTCCACAGGCTTGTTTTCTTCCTTATTTCGTACATAGAATAACTTAAGGGCTTGTGATTGGAAGGGAATGAATGGATTAAATCTCAATCATATTTGGCCAATGACCCAAAACTAATGACCCAAGCAATTATTTCAGTAAAATGAATGGCTCTGTGCTGGTATTGGCAGTAGTCATAAATGCATCCTACTGTAAAGTGACCTCACTTAATACTGTAGGTATATGTAAATATAGGATGGCACTTGCTCCTCAGAATTGGTGTTCTTCATGGGTTTGAACTAATGTGCCCCATAACAATATTCCAGCCCCCAGCAAGCCCTCCTCACCACCCTCCAACATTGTGACATCCTGGGGCGATCAAGCTCCCTCTCAGATGGCGGCCCAGCCGAAGAGGAGGACAGCCGCTCAGCCCCCTGCCCAGCCTCGCAGGTAGAGTTATTTGTGATGGCCTATGTCAGCACAACTTAACAAACAAAGCACTGAAACTACACTGGCAACAAGTGCCTTGCTGTCAGTTTGTAAGCCTATTGTCAGTAGTAAATACAGCTTATTGATGGTAGTCCTGTCTCCTTTTTCTTTCCTTCTTCCCAACTTGTAAAGGGTTTCTAAGCGTAAAGAGGCGGCCTGCCAGGAGGAGCTGACCAGTGCTCCAGTTGCACCACCTGTCAAGAAACAAAGAAGGTGAGTTGTCTTGTACTTGCTCACAGGCATATTCATGTGGAACAAATCACTGACAGGGGACAACTGCAAAATATATCCTGATAGCGCCCGTCAAGACAATCATTGCCTTGCCGTTCACAGCAGAGAGGAGACTGCTATTGTCAGACCACTTCGTCTGCGTCGAAGGTGATTTATTTTATATAGATTTTTTTTTCAAACATCCTTTTGACTTTCTCTTGCTCTTGGGGTCACGCTACATTTCTAGAAACATTGGTTGGTTACTATTATTGGTTAATATTTTGGAGCACAGGGCAGGATGTCATGACTAAGGGTCCAGGCAGTAATATGCCATCTTTACCATACAGTTACTGTGATAACTGGTACAGCCGTAGTCATGGCGTTCAGGTGGAAGGTCACCTGTGGTGCGTGCAGAAGTTTCACACGGATGACAAGAATACGGCCTTAAGTTTGTGTAGAGAAATGTTAACCGAGGGTTTATTTTTTATTTTTCCCTCATTTCCTGTCTAGGACATCGATAACTCGGCCCACTCGGCAGTCTGGTGGCAGCCTCCGTAGGAGCTCCAGGACTACCCCCAAGACCCGCGTCACAGCAGCTCACAGCACCACGAAGTGAGTGAACCTAAAAACCACAACAGGTTTAACGTGCTGACTGTTATTGTAACCATTTAGGATGCAGAAAAGACAAAAAAACAAAACACTATCATTTAGGCCAGGGGACTCGAGCTCTGTCAAGTAGATCATGGGTTAGATTGACAATGGTAGGGTTCTGTTGGAACAACTAGACTAAACTAATCTGAGACTGCAGATATATGGATGTTCTGGGTGATGATGGTATGTGTTGATGCACACAGGGCAAACAGTTCTGAGGAGCAGGAGTTGGAGCGCATCAGAAACCTCCAGAGGGAAGTAGCTGAACACAGGAAGAAGAACGAGGCCAGCTACAAGGCTGCTCTGGCTGGCAGTGGGTGGCAATTTATGACTTAAGTGTTTATTAGTTTAACTTGTTCTTAATCTAAATTTAAGCAGGCTCTTTGTGGTCAAAGTTAATTTTACATTTCCCTGAGGAAAACCTCTTTGTTGTACATGGTGAGCAGCTCCTGAGGAAAACCTCTTTGTTGTACATGGTGAGCAGCTCCTGAGGAAAACCTCTTTGTTGTACATGCTGAGCAGCTCCTGAGGAAAACCTCTTTGTTGTACATGCTGAGCAGCTCCTGAGGAAAACCTCTTTGTTGTACATGCTGAGCAGCTCCTGAGGAAAACCTCTTTGTTGTACATGCTGAGCAGCTCCTGAGGAAAACCTCTTTGTTGTACATGCTGAGCAGCTCCTGAGGAAAACCTCTTTGTTGTACATGCTGAGCAGCTCCTGAGGAAAACCTCTTTGTTGTACATGCTGAGCAGCTCCTGAGGAAAACCTCTTTGTTGTACATGCTGAGCAGCTTGCATCATGTTGTGTGTGTGTGACTTTCCATGTTGTAGAAAACAAGTAAAAAAAAAACAACACTTTTCTATTCTGGTAGCAGAAGGTTAATGAAAGTAGAGATTTGTTTACCACTTGAAAGGAGCTCAAATGTTTCACTTAATTCTCCAGATAAACTCCCAAAGAAACTGGTTCTGTCCAGCACCATACCTAAAGAGTTCCACTTCAGCACAGATACTCGTGTGAAGGCCGGTACTGCAGCCAACACTGCTACAAAGGAAGTGGACTTTAAAGCTCAGCTCCGCAAACATCCCTCTTCCCCGGTAGGTACTTGGACAGTGTTGTTCAATTAGCATACTGTCATTTAGCATACTGTCAGCACCACTGATGTCTATTTCATCAGACGGTGGGACGGGAATAATACAGTTGAACATGAAATTAAAATTAATTTTGAAGATGTTCATAGAAATAGAAAACTTTTCTGAAGTAACTGGGCCTTGCCCATACATGTTGTGAGCATGAATCCTTGCTTTCAGTCTTATTGTCATTTTTCTGTCCAAAGGCAAAGGGTCCTAAAGGTGCCACTGTGCCCAAGCCCTTCAACCTGTCTACAAACCACAAGAGGAAGCTGGACGAGCCAGCCGCCTACGTCTCCATGGCTCAGCAGATTGAACAGTTCCAGAGACGTACTCCTGACCGCTATCACCTGCGCAGCCGTCAGAGTCAAGAGAGAGGTGTGTTATTATATATTATTTAAAATCATTTACATCGTACACCTCTGAAAATAATCCAGCGAGCTGTATTCTACTTGGCCACTAGCTACCATCAAGCAAGCTGCATGGATTCAACTTGCCTGTTGTGACCAAGTTCATTAAATGGCACAAGTAGCATTTGTTTGCTAATAATCTCTGTACTAATGTAACATTTGTAGTGATTTGATTTTAAAATGAGAGGGTTGTATGCATCAGGGCCTTCACCGGTGAAGACTGAGCAGCTGAGGATCACCCAGCCCCACACCCCACAGTTAATGACCCGTCAGAGGACCAGGCCCACAAATATCAAGAGCAGTGCAGAGCTGGAGACGGAGGAGTTGGAGGAACTACACAAGTAAGTCTACAGCTCAGATGGCTGACTGCTTTAATGCTGGGTGGTAGTACTTTTTTATTTTATTTTTATTTTTTTAAACTTGCCAACAAGAGCTATAGTCTTAGTTGGGGGAAAAGCAACAATTGTCAGCTTAAAAAATGAGAACCCCAGGTTTGATCCTGCAGTTTCAGTGGCAACACTACATGGGAATAACTCGCTGCTGTTTCATACTCACTACCACTTTCTCAACTCAGGTTTAAGTTCAAGGCCTTGGAGCTGAATAGGAAGATTCTGGAAGGTGCACTGAACCCAAAGAAGCCAGCAGTGAAAGAGCCCACCAGACCTGAAGGCTTCGAGCTGCAGGTTGAGAAGAGGCTTCACGAGAGACAAGCCACCAAGAAGTCTCACGAGGAACAGCAGCACACGTTCCACCCCCGGCCGCTGCCCACCAAGATCCTCCAGGAGGTGGTGGTGAGTTGAAACCTCACTCCTGTGGGTTGAACATTTGTCTGTAGAGTATCCACAGTGGTCTGAATGCCAGGTAACGTTATAGCCTTTCACTAGATGGTAAGCTGCTAGTGTGGACTGTTCTTGTTGGGTGTTGGGCTAGCTTTGGTTGGTCCTTGGGCTGGTTTTGTCACCAAGACCTGGCAACCTTGCCTGTGGCTGCCTGCACACAATAATAATAATATCTTAAATTTATATAGCGCCTTTCACAAACCCAAGGTCGCTTTACACGAGAGGCAGGGAGGGAGGGCAAACAAACAAAACAAAGGGATAACAAACTAAGTCAACTAATGTGGGAAAGCCATGGTGAAAAGGTGGGTCTTGAGGGTTGCTTTAAAAATGTCCAGGGTCGGGGCGTTACGGATGACAGGAGGGAGAGAATTCCAAGGAACCTCTATTTAATAGCTGAACAGAAATTCTGCTTTTCCACACCTTCAGGCCGTTCTAACATGTTTCAAATAAACTCATCTTGATCAATTATATCTAATTATTACATTTGGAGAGATGTACACACACTCGCAAAAGAAGAGTCTGATCAGGTTGAACAAGAGTACAAATGGATTACAAGTCCGTTTAGTCGTTACAGTTCAAAACAAGCCGCGGTACCTCTGGATCGCTCCTCTCCTGTCCATCAACAAACCTCACTCTACAGAAACCCATATTTTTGGGAGGAGTTATTGTTGGATCAGCAATGTAAACATTTTTAGAAAAGAGGGAATATCAACACACTGACTAGCCTTCAGTGGCAGACATTTGTTGTGAAGATCAAATCTTAGTGAACCTTCGTATAGCACACATTTGTGATTTTCACAAAGTAACAGAAATTTCGCACATGGCAACTTGCCGATAAATTCATTAAATTATTATTACACAAAATTTTCGGGGCATTTTTTTACCCGTTTGGGATTTCGGGGGCAAAATTATTGGGGTAATTTTGCCTTTTGTCCTCTCATATTTCTGACGCTGCTAGCTAATGACCTTCAAAAAGGAAATGATCGCTACCATGGGCTGTTGAATACAGGTACATACAGCCCATGTACTTTTGCAACTTTTTTTTTTTTGGGCAATTGTTAGTATGTAAATTAAATTTAAGCACTTTAGTGTTGGGTACGCATTACCCAAATGGCTCTTACCTGTGCAAAGCTTATGGTAACGTCCTCTTCCTACCATCAACAGGGAGTACCAGAGAAGAAGGTTCTGCATCCCACTGTTCCAGAGTCTCCAGCTTTTGCCCTCAAAAATAGGGTGCGAGTGGACCGGAAGGTTGAGGTAACGACACAGTTGGTGTTTAACTGTACTGTTGTGCTGTAGCTGACATAGAGGCTGTTACAGGGCTACCCGCGGGGTCTTTAAAGTATTTAAAACGCATTCATTTTAATATTTTCAAAATAAGGCTTTAAAAGTATTGAATTTCGTTTACAAAGGTCTTACTTTTTCTTTTTTTTTCTTGTCCTTTCGTAGGATTAAATAAATACCGTAACGTCATAAATAACTTGAGTATAAAATGGATTGTGTGTAACGTTATAGTTTACTGTGTAACCTGGATGTTGCACGTTTACGTCAGGGTTTATGTCAGGATGTCTCTTTACGCGCTTGACCGCGTGGTGTGAACGAGCTCCGTCTCTCACTTCGCTGCTAAGAAGCTAACATGGTCTCCCATGTGAAGAGCGTGAAGCGCAAGTAGAACCGTCATCGTCCGCCGTGCAGCCTGTGAACCTGCAGCTCGTTGTGGCTCTAGATCAGGGGTGTCCAAACCTTTTTCATTGAGGGCCACATACAGAAAAATATACGAAAGGCTGGGCCACTCACTAGAGGTGAGGTATATCGCCTCACCTCTAGTGTATTAAAGTTAACAAAATCAATCAAATGTAGGTCAATTATGCTTGATAATTGAATGTGTAGGTCCCCATATTCAGCATCGACATCGGATAGGAAAGCTTCCTATTATTCTCTGTGGTGGAGCCCTCCTGCTGGAATTATGTTGACAGTTTTCACAGCTGTGTTCATCACATCATCAAGCTGGGTTGTCTTGGCAACAGAGTTCAAGCTGGGTTGTCTTGGCAACAGAGGTCAAGCTGGGTTGTCTTGGCAACAGAGGTCAAGCTGGGTTGTCTTGGCACAGAGGTCAAGCTGGGTTGTCTTGGCACAGAGGTCAAGTTGGCACAGAGGTCAAGCTGGGTTGTCTTGGCACAGAGGTCAAGTTGGCACAGAGGTCAAGCTGGGTTGTCTTGGCACAGAGGTCAAGTTGGCACAGAGGTCAAGCTGGGTTGTCTTGGCAACAGAGGTCAAGTTGGCACAGAGGTCAAGCTGGGTTGTCTTGGCACAGAGGTCAAGCTGGGTTGTCTTGGCACAGAGGTCAAGCTGGGTTGTCTTGGCACAGAGGGCTTCTTGGTGGATGGTACAGTGCATTTTGACAGCCTCACCTCCACTCCCTC
>OMKK01054410.1:0-20314 GCA_900302305.1 Polymixia japonica
CACACACACACAGACACGCGCATACACACACACACTCTCTCTCTCTCTCACTCACTCTCTCTCTCTCTCTCTCTCTCTCTCTCTCTCACACACACACACACACATTTATATAAAACAAATAAATTACCAAGATGCAAATGTAGTCACGCATAATAATTTCATATAAAACTGTAACCTAGACACCACTGGTTAAGTTTGTAGATCAAAATATAATTATTTCGCCCCCCAGAGGCAGAACTATGTAAATGCTCACAAATTTGTTTGTGTGTATTCATTACGTGAGACAGGGCGGATGTATGATCTCATCCAATAAATCTCTAATGCTACAGTTCTCCATGGGCATAATTCATACACGCCTCCCTAATGGATTAACTAATTAACTGGATGATTCACAAGTTTAAGGTCTGTGCTGTTTTGTGGCTTTCAGTTAGATTCTCAACATCTTGTTGGATATTTACCACCATGTGGCACACAGCTGATATTTTTATACATGGTGACAACACCATCACACCCCTTGACAGTACTAAATGTTCTTCTCCAAGAGCTCAATATCTCTTCTGGATGTTGGATTTCAAAATTGAGTTGGAACTACAGAGTGAGGATCGAACCCATCCAAGTAGCCCCTTTGCTCTGTGCAGGTACCAATACCATACATCATGTTGCTTTTGAACGCTCCTCTTTCTGCGTGCTCCCTAGTTAAAGCCACTACAGACAGGATTTTTGCTTTAACATATTATGAAATAAATTTTGATTGCATAGTGTAATGGTTATGGAAGAATTACATCATCAAGATTGGTTCCCTAGAAACCTTGCTTTCACTATGTAATTTGTCTCTGCATCTCCAATATGGCAACATAAAAGATAACTCCAGTAGGAAACTCAGGGGGTCGCCAAAATCTAAATCTCACAATCTCGTCTGTAGCCGCTTTAAAATCAACACAGGCTTTCAAAGTCATCCTCAAATCAGTTTTGTTACCACTGATATCTTAATGTGTCTGGCATTAGTTTAACTTATTTAATGCTTGCTCTCTAAAAATAGGTCCTGTCTCTAAACTTAATACAAGCTAACGTTGTGATTCCTAGTTCACATCAAAATCGGTAGTTCCCAATCATTTCCCCTGACTTACTTTATATCAAAAGCTTATTCCAAAGATATGATTGCTATGAGACTGATATGAGAAAGGTTTTAAAAACCATGGCAACCCCAAACACTACACAGATATCACTGCTTGTTTTTAGTTAGTATTAGTATTCTGGTTCCAACGACTCACAAAGTAGGCGGTGCTGATTGGGCCGTGAGGCCTACAGACACACATTCAGCTGCTCAAACGCTGCTGGACCGTGTGCCTTATCGACCAATCAGAGCACTTCTTTTATGAATATTCATGAGTCTTCCCCTGCCACCCTGGGAACATAGGACCCTGGGAACATAGTAATGACCCCACCTCTGAGCTACAGTGGCTCTGACATGTCCCTTGTCAACTACTCACAGTACAGTTAGCATGCACACAATGTCCCCTTCACACGGCATAACTCACAAATCACTAAGTACCGCAGCCAGAAAGAATACAGGCAAAGCGATTCCGGTTACTTCCATGTTCTCTAAAAATCCGAGCAGACTAGACCACTTCTTTATTGATTGAGAGTGAGAGTGTCTCACGTTCCAATGTCTCTTTTTTTGCGAGGGGCTTATTTAAATTAGCCACATTTGTAAGGTCTTAGCAAGTTAATGAGCGAGTAAAACGATTTTGTTTAGCAAGTGTATGCGCACGTGTGTGTGTGTGTGTGTGTGTGTTCATACTTTCTGAGAAGCCTCCTGGTTGAGAGAAGGAGCTATGCGTTGACGGACTGGATGAGGGGAGGACCTGTTTGACGGGCCATCAAAGCAAAACAATGGGAAACGGCGCCACTGAGGCACAATCAAAACAGAGAGAGAGGAAGCTTCTTCTTCTTACGATGCAATGTGGTAACTTTTTCAAAATTTTAACATCACAGACAGCACCGTTAAACTCTAAGGTCTTTGCCACTGCGTTCGGACTGCTAAGTGAAAGAGGACAAAAACTAGACAGATTTATGAAAAAAAAAATTAAATACGTGAACGTGCGTGCACACACGCACACGGGTAGGCAGAGCCAAACTAATTCACTCGATGGTCGTGCGTATGACTTAATGGAACGACTAAGAGGAAATCCCTAATGAGCACTTGCTCAAGGTTATTGGAGTCGCAGGGAAGGTTTTGTGTGTATGTATGTGCGCGCGCATTGGGGCAGAGGGAGTGCAGAACAAAAATATGTGAGGTCAACCAAAAAGTGCAGCAGTTGTCACTTTATGGCTTTATGACTTTATGAGAACCAGACCTATCTTGGTGTTATAAGTGCTGGATTTGGTGTTTTCTGCAAGTATGTGAAACATTAGTTGGAAAAAGGATGAGCACATTTTTTACCAACGGTGATATGTTATAGGGACTAAATACATCTATTACTAAACAAATATTTAGTCATTTGAAAGATTTGAAGTCTATGTCTGCAACTTTATCATTAGCAAACTTCATATACTGTACACAAGCTAGGAACGTTGTTCAAAATAAGGTCACATGGCTCCATCTAGTGGTTATATTGTGTTACTGTTGTCTCACCAGTGGCCCAGCTGTCAACCCGCTGTGAAACCTTCAAGGGAAGAAAATTAGAATTAGAATAGAACAGAATTAGAATTAGAATAGAATTGTGGTCCCGAAAACTGTAGTGAAGAAGTCAAAGGTAATACATACACAATAGTACTTCATTTGTACAGATATTTAATATTTAGACATGGGGCAACAGCCATTTTTACAGCACAATTTGCATAATTTATCAATACCTCCTGTGTACAATCACAAAACCATGACAGTAGATTTTTTTTCTGCTTACGTACAAGTGGAAAACCAGACAGGTTTTACAAGCATAATCTTTGTACAGTCAGCATACATCATTAAATAATTTTAATAATTTTTCTTCATAATCTCTCTATATCATTTTGTTCTATGTCTTTCTCTACCTCTCATTCTTTTTTAAATAGTATCTGGACACAAAAATAGTATGAACCACCAACGAAACATGCAACATCCAGTGTGAGCACATTTAAATTCTCCTGCAACTACTTGAGTTGTAAGATAGATTCTGTGTATTTAGACTCTGGTAAACCTTCTGTGTGAGGTGTCGAGGGCAGGGTAAGTCTGGGTCCCTATAGACAGATATAAGGTCATTTCTCAATCTATCGCCTGTACATTGATCGAGAGAATAACATTGTTTTTCTGTTACTTCTGCGATCACATGCTTTAGTCTGGTAAAAGACTGATCCCCCCCCCTGGTAGAAAAAAAGATATGTATTTACAAGGTTGGAAATAGAGAGATGGCATCTATGTGAGGGAATTTGTGTGTTTGAGTGTGTGTAATTATTTGCGTGTGTGAGAGAGAAAGTTATTTAGTCTATATTTTTAGTCAGACAACACTAAACATAAAAGAAATGCACTGGAGCCGATGCCATGCGTGAAGTTAGTATGGAGATGCTACACACACGAGCACATGGGGATTAACAAGGAAAAAGAAACACCTGGAAAGTATAACCATTTTAGATATAATGCCAAGTGAGTACAATGTTGAACCTCCTTTTTTTTGGTCATTTTTCGTATAACATACATACTGGGGAAATAAAAACGTAAATGAGTTCATAAAGACTGGGAATCATTGGGGCAGGAATGTCTCTTTCTGCCTTAATTCAAATCTATGTTTGATTCAGGATCTGTGTGTGTGTGTGTGTGTGTGTGTGTGTGTGTGTGTGTGTGCAAGGGCTAAAAAGTTGGTTCTCTGAGTTTCAGGCCCTCTAAACATTGTAAACAAGCACTACATTGTGTATAAAAACAAAAGTTTTCAATTATTTATGTACACCTGACATGTAAACAAATATAATACAACAGAAGAAATAAATCCTCGTGGGCAATAAATAAAGTTGCATATCGCAATACAAAATAAAACATTTAAAAAAACGACTCATATGAACGTGATATTCATATCGTGGATGAGATGAAAATACAGCAGTAAAAAAAAAAAATATACACGTTTGACCAATACAATGTTCCTCTCCCACAAAGTGTCACATTTCAGTACATCATGTCAGGCATGTCAAGATGCAGTTACAACATTTTATCTATGTTGCATAGAAATCGCTCGCATACAGTTTGTGGTTCGGCAAGTTTGGCATAAGCAAAAAGGTCAACAATGAACTACGTCTTGTGCCCCTTGAATCTTGTACAGGCATACAGGACAGCTTTCCCCAAGACATTGAATATGATAGATTGCAAAGGACATTGTACTACAGATGTGTGTTGAACTCATAGGTTGGTATTGTCAACACAACGTGGTACGGTCAGTTATGACAAAAGTGCCTTGGGACAGTAGCGATGCTCTTCAGTGGAAAGATAGGATTACAAAAACAAGAAAGGATTCACCTTTCACTGGGTTTAAACTTAACTTAAACGCAACCTAAAAAAAACACTTCAAGATTGCTTAGCTAATGGGCAAAAATATCAACCATTAACACATTTTGAACATCAAATTTTTCACAAAAGTGAACAGAGAGACAAATGGAAAATATTTGTCGATACTTTGGATCCCAACCACACACTTGACAGTATCTTGTTTGCTACCTCATCTACCAGTATTGTAATCGCTTCAGCTTACCTCTCTATTTCCTCACCTTGGAAATATCTCAGTCCAACTTGTTTCAAGCAGGATCATGAAGTCAATTTTACATTCTAAGCAGAAAGTGCAAAGTAATAGCTAAGTGTGCATTGTTAAAGGACTTCCCTTTCAGTTTACAGCAGGATTGGCGATGTGCATGGATTTCACAATGCATTAAGCCACAAAAAAATAAAAAATCAATGCTTGAATATCATATGCTAAATGTCTAAAATTCTAAGGGACGTCATGAATAAATAAAACTTTTATGCCACAATCATCAAGACTGGATTGTCTGTGATAAAGATATCTATATCTATCTATATATGTTATAATTTATTTCCAACTATGACATTTTACTTCATTATATACAAAGTGAAACTAATGGGTGACAATTTATGTGCAGCTCAGGTGGTCCCAGATACCACATAGACTCATGTGCACAGTATATAGCGTCCAATTTGATATAGTAACATCAACTCTTTATAGAACAGTGATCATCTGATAACAAAATGTAGATTTAAGGGGGAGAAGAGACTGGGTCCAAAAGAAAACGATTACATGTCTTTGTCAATAAATTCCAAAACATGCTTGCTGAGATTTTTCAAATCTCAAATATGTTTGAATGCTAGGTAGTGTGTTATAGAATATATCACACCTCCATTTTTTACTTAAATAATTGAGGAGAAGACAAATGGTACAACTCTATGTTATACTCATAATACAAAAATAAATAAGAGGTCTCCACAACTGAGGTCTTCAATATTTCATTCCCAAAATGCTTTGTAAATGAATAAAACTGTGCAGATCATATTAAAGCAATGAAGAGAGTCAGTTTAAATGATCAGAATTTCATTCATGGATAAAACATCTAAATAAATAAATTAGAATCTACAAGTGTCCATTCCCTGTATGCATACATTTTTTCTCTCTTCTGTTTGGATGGATGTGTGCAAAATTGAAGTATATAATTGTCTATAAGTATCTATCTGCGTGCGTGCGTGTGTGTGTGTGTGTGTGTGTGTGTGTGTGTGTGTGAATGAAAGTGTGTAATACCTGGTTGATTCTGCACTTGCTTTCTTCTCTCAGCACCTATGTTCTACTCACCCCTGGCTACACTACTTCCTGTAAACACGGGTTCATTTCTTGTAAACACATTACTACTTCTTGCCACAAAACTCTGACAGTTTCTTTTCCTGCCTCTCACTAAATGACCATGTCACAACACTGAGCTATCCTTGCCCTGAAACTGAGATTCAAGAAAGAAATATCGTGTCCCCAAAGCGAAAACCACCCCCGACCCCTTCCCAGCGGCACGGCCGTGATTCTATCCATAAAGAGTGGATCAGTCACGGAGACGTTGAACTCAAGCATCCCCAGACGTCAGAAGCTCTTTACGGCCCTGCGGGTGGACTCTCCCTTTACGAGTGGATTTGGGCGGTGCTGGCGAGCAGCTTGTGCCAGCTCACCATTCGTTTGCGTAGGTCCACTTTGTCCAGCCACACGTAGGCCTCCCCGATCAAGGTTTTCTTCATGAACTTGCCTCCGTTGGACACCAGGAACAGCTGGAACAAGAACAAAATACAGAGTATGTCATGCTGATGAGTATTAATTTCAGTTTAAGTACTAATATCAAATAGACTAGTGAAGACAATACAGTACACTGGCCAACAACATAACACAAGAAAGTACACATACTGTATGTGTAGTACACAGTATTAGAGCACAATAAAATGTAAGCGTTTGTCCGTATGATACGTATTATACACACTGTACAGTATGCTTCATTGGTATTCAATATTCGTAAGTGAAGTGACGCTCTCTCCTTCGTCCCGTTGTCGTTTCTCTTCACACGAGGTCACATGAGGTCAAGTTGGACATGGCTCACGTTTAGCACAGCGTACAGGCTTGATCGTTTCAGTAAAGCTTTCATTTCACATTTGAAGCTACAACGCGCATGTATGATGCTGTACCTGTCACGCAATTTTAGCTAATTTTGTTTGCGCAAATAGTATCCTAGCTATTAGCTACTCTAAGTATTGTGTGTGTGTGTGTGTGTGTGTGTGTGTGATTGAGAGAGTACCTGTAGAGAGTGTCCGGTGGGGTTCATGCAGAAACGGAAGGTTTCGTTGAAGGAGGGCTCTCGGTCGTGACGACACACTCTGGTCTTCTTCTTGATGATCCTCTTCTGGGTGGCGATATTCACAACGTACAGCTTCACGTAGAGGTCTGCACGGACGGACGGACGGACACACACACACACACACAGTTGATGGAGCATTGATAATGTACACGAGTTTGTCACTTATTCCAATGTGAATTTATAACTGTGTCTGTGTGATTGTGTCTGCAGCTACGAGTGTGAACATGAGTTTACGTGTTTTCATTGTGCCCATCTGTCTGTATGCTATAAGTGTTAACAAGTGGGGGAGTTTTTTCACTGCTCACAACTTTATATTAATAAACACATATGCGTGCGTGTGTGTGTGTGTGGGTGTGTTTTCACACGTCACTCCATGACTTCTCATACCGGGCAGGTGGTCCGGAGTCTTGAACTTGTAGGTGATGTTGCGACACTGGAGGATCTCCAGGACCAGGTGCTCTCCCTCCGTCTTCATCTCCTTCTTCAGAGCTATTTTTATCTCCCCCATGACTTGCGTCTTTCCTGGACACACATGTGCATGTAACACACACATACATACACACACACACACACACACACACACACACGGACGCACACGCGCACATTGAGTCAACCAAGGTCAGTCCACAAAGGATTTTATATAGGCTTGGAGTCAATTTATTGTCCCTCGACGACAGAAAATATATTAAAACGTATCTCTGAGTCGTCACTGACTTCTAGTCTGTCAAATACCCGTTGAAATGAGGTGTCCTTTCCATTTGCGTGAACAATGCCGTCAACTAGACGTTAAATGTAGTCTCACAAGTAATGTCACACAAGGCAGTCAAATATATTTGTTTAAAGAGCTACTATACACTTAAACATGTTTTTGAGCTGTAAACAAAATTACATGACTGTGCTATGATGAAACACATCAATGCTGGTGTTATTATTGACATTGACACCAAATTTATAAAAATCGGCATTTCACGGTTCTACTGTTTTAAATCATCCTGAGACTTGCAAGGCCAGTGCTGAGATAGAGTCAACCTTTTTGGGACTACTCTACATCATTAAAGTTTTATAAAAAAAAAAAAAGGCTCCTGTCAACCCGCCCACTTTTTTGTATTTTTCAAAATTATGCAGTGGGTGTAGTTAGGCTCAGACCTGGGAGTGCAGTTACACTTTAACAAGCAGGAAAGTTATGAGATGTGCGACTGGCCTCCAGTTTCCTTGGTAACTGAATAGAAAGCTGGGTCAACAAGATCGTGGCAAACAGGTACTGGAGCCTGATGGAATGTTTCTCTGTGTGTGTGTGTGTGTGTGCGTTAGAATAGGAGCGATATGTTGATCTATAGATACGTACATGCTGGTAGATCTGATAGAGATAGCAGTGAGAACAGGGAGGACGCAGCGCGTGCTTGCGTGCATGATATCCTTCGGTTTGAAGCATGACTGCTTCTTTTAAATGTGACAGGGAGTTTAATACTACTCGGCTCTGTTTATCTCTCTCGATACGCGTCACGCTGTTCCTGACTCTCATATCAGCTCTCATGTCACCTACACATCTGTCATACTTTAACGGCAGCTCAGAGAACTCAACTTCAGAAGGAGAAAGACAAAAACGTAAGAAAGAACGTGGTAGAGAGACGACAGGGGAAATAACCTGCTAACGTGCGTAAATGTAAATGCTCAACATGATGCAAACAGGTTTGATTATGTAATAGAATCAATTATTTTCTGTGTAATATTGCAATTTGCCTTTCTAAATAGAATACGACTATATTGAAAATATTCCAGTATCTTGGCCATATGTTCACATGGTAGTAGAAGAATTTAAAATTACAACGTAGGAATTCATTAAAAAACTGTCCTAAATCCAATATCGAGACTGAAAGAAGTTACAGTATGTATGGCCTTTCAGTACCCTAATGCATCAATGCAAGCACAAATGTGTGCACGTTCACGCACACAGACACACACAGACACACACACACACATATATATCTAACCTTCGGAGTCACTTTGTCCCATTGATGATTTCATCACATCTGTTCCATTTGGGATCTTTCCGCTAGAGAGGAAACAGCATTATATGTTATAGAAATATACATATATTTAAAAATATGATACTATATATGGTTGTATATGTTTACTTTGGTTTGTTTGGGTTTAGGAGTTGCAGAGTTGAGAGTAGAGCAGGTAAATAGTATAAAATTGTGTAAAATTGATAGGCTGTAATGATTTAAAGAACTAAATAAGCAGACTCACAATCGTGGCACCTGAAAGATGGCACTGTCCACCTCATTGGTCTCTCCATCCTCATCTAATAGGCTGTAGGCGCTGCCACTCAGGCCGCTGTCCAATGAAGCTGCCGTGACCGGGGCGTCGCCGGACCTGTAGCTCGACCGTGCTGTGCGGAGATATGACCACACCGATCACCGGAGAGAGATAGAGAGATAGGTAGAGATAGAAAGATAGCGCCATTAACAGCTCTAAGAATATGCAAACTAGGGCCAAAACGCATTAGTAAATGTCTGAGTAATTAAAAAAAAAAACATTAGAACAGACTACCAATTAATGGTAGATTTGCCACAATCCACTTATAACTAGCGTACAGATAGATAATTGAAAACACACAAAACTGAGTTGGAATGAATAGCACATCAACACTGAAGACTGGCGAGAAGCACGTGGACAAATGTGGAATACTTAGCATCTTGCGTCTATAATTCTGCATCCCTCAGACAAAGATACGACGATAGACTAATTAAGCCACATAGAAAGCACTAACATGAAACAGACACAGTACATCCAGAGAAATATTACACGTATATGTAAACAGAAGACCAAACAAGAGGCACGTAGACCCTACTGACACTGTTAGTCATCTGTATGGAAGTACTGAATGTTACTAAGAAACCGCCTCCATCTGATTACCGGTGTGCTTAGAATATCTGATCAAAGCGAAGTTACTACCATCTATGTTTCATAATTTAAGGACTTTAAAGGCTGTTTATGGCTAAGCTTCGTTTTAATACAAGTTTTATACACCTGTTTATGTGCGTCACCGGTTTGAATGTAATTCCAAATAAAAGTCCGACTGCGAGCGGTGAAATGTTTTAACACTTCAACAAAGTGACGTCGGTTTCCTCCTGAACAGTCGGTAAGGCGGTGAGGTAGGATATGAATGCAGTGAGATGCGTGGATGTGGTGCAGAACAGGATCCATGCCGACACGTTTCTCTCTTAGGCCGCTCAACACGATGAGATTAAGTTCGCCAACACCGTTTCAATGAACCAAGAAAAAAAAAAAAGACACTTTGTCTACGGAACTGTGATCGTGTTGTGGAAAGTGGCACAGTGTTAATTGTCAATGAATCACGTCACAGTTTCAGACATTCATTTCTTGGTATTAGTGAACTGTGTCGGCGGCCGTTCAGGAGAGTGTGTCTCGCTGCATGAATCTCTGGTGATGTGGCTGAGTGCAACTCTCTCTCTCTCTCTGTGCTTCTACGTCTCTTTTTAGTCCCCTCTCTTTCTTTCTGCAGGTGTGCGTTAGTAGTATTTTCGCATTCCTCTCTTTCTCTCACTCTCTCTCTCTCTCTTTCTCTCCTCGCTCCATGTGTGCTTCAGTCACACGACAGAGAGGAGACGCTTGGGCAAGGCTCACCTCCGGTGGTCTGTGGCCTCTCTTCTGACATGGCTTTCCTGAGGGTCAGGTGTCTGCCGTCTGCTCTGCTCCCTTTGGACGACGCGACCGATGGCAGGGCAGGCAGCCAATCAGACTGGGCTCTCTGAATGGTGAGCACGCCCACTACGCTGTGTCTGTGGTGCCTCAAAGAGAGGCGGCCTCTTTGGCCTAGGCGGGCTTTTTTTTTTTTTTTTGCAGGCGTAGGTCAGAGGTCAGGGGGTCACGGCAGGAGACAAAGGTAATTGCCAGAAGGTCAAGATGGAGGGCAGGGGGGAGGAGCAAGATGGAGACTCAGAGAGCAGTATATCCTTACGATGGCAACCAGCTTGACTGTCAATCACATGCAGCCACAGTGCGCAGTACACATTCGCCCCGCCCACATGTCACTAAGGGGCGAGGAGTGCAGCGTCTACTGAGGTGCATTGTGGGTCCAGTAGTAGTCAAAACTGAAAGGGGGTGGTGGGGCAGCGGACTGCATGCACAGCCATCCCAGTGGAGTAGCCTCGGAAAAGCCGGACGTCGTTTGTTAACATAACGGAAATCAAAAGGAACTCCAACAAAATACTAAAAAAGGGAAATTATATCTCAGGGAAGGGATGGGAGAGCAACTTTCTTCTGTTTTAGTGCTTGGATCAAATAATCCAGAATGTTTAACTGCCAGCTGGCTGCATTAATAATATTGATCAAACAGTATTTTTCAACAGTGGAAACAGACTTTCAACAGTCTCTTGGTATCATAAAAGTACCCAAATTTGCTTCTGATGAACTCCACTCAATAGACTGACATTGTAGCACCTTAGTAGGTCATTTGCTATCCTAGTCATCATCGTGACTTGACCCTTCAGAATATAACCCGGGAGTCTCTGCCTTTTTTTTCTTTTAGATTTTTTTTGGGTTAGGGTTAGGTGCTTTAAACTAAATAAAATGAATCTATTCTGATTAATTTCATTTTAAAGCATTATTTAAAAGACGATTTACAACTGTTTCATATTTTTAATGTTTACAGTTTTCCTTTAGGTAGAACTGACATTAACCTGATATTAACCTACACTACAGCCGGAATTAAAACGCTTAAGAGCGAACGTTAAAGCCTCTTTGGTCCAACTGAAACGGGGTCAGAGTAAGGGGGGTGAACAACAGGGTGCTACAGTACAGTACAGGTGAGGTGCTAGCTCTACACACTGTGAGTACACACAGAAGAGAAGCGGTGAACGGTGGACACACTGTGAATACAAAGAGGAGAGGACCGGAGGGTAAAAAAGGGGGAGAAAACTGAGAAAAGTAAGAAAGAAAAGAAACAAATAACATAACAGAAAGTGGAACAGATGAGCGCGAGGAGGCCATGCTGCGTAGGCTTTATTTGCGTCTTGGTTTACTTGGTTGGAGGCGTTGTGGCGGTTGCTGCTGCTGTTGCTCGGGGGCTTCGCCCGTTGCTATGGCAGCGCCTCCACCACTTCCGGCGCCGCTGTCCTGATGGTGTTGCCGTGAGGCGCTTTTGCTGGAGCGCGAAGCGCCGTGTGAGCGAGAGTGTTGGCTGTGTCCGTGGCTGTGGCTTTGGCTCAGGCCCTCGGACGGGGAAGGCTTCGATGTGCCAGGGCTACTGTGAGATTTCTCAATAGTGGGCACCTGCGTGTCTAAAACAACCAGATTTACCAAATTATCAAAAATGCTAGCTTTTATTTTTGCTAATCTACAGATTACTTTTGCGCCCGTGTTTTGCGCATGGCTAGCCGGCTAGTCAGTTATCTAGCCAGCGCGGAAACTGCCTTGTTAAGGCTACGTCATCATTTAAGGGATCTTTACTTCTAAGTTAGGGGAGCGTTCAAAGCCTTCCACGGCCATGTTGCCCTTAGTGTTAGCAGAAGGACAGAGGGAAGCTAAGGCTAGGCCTCTGAGTTGGGTGAAGACATGGCAACCCAAAAACAAAGGACGAGAAAGCAAAAAGCATGAAGCTGAAGCTATAATGGGTGAGTAAAAATGGGTAGCGGGGGACCTGGTAATATAGGAATACAGAAAGAGAGAAACAGAGATAGTAGAAGACGTCTAGATAGAAGAAAAATCAAAGAGAAAAACTGATGGGAAGAGAGAAAAAAGTAACAGGTCTCGAAAGAAAGAAAGAAAGAAAGAAAGAAAGAAAGAAAGAATCAGAAGGAGGAGGTTGTGAGGATGGTAGTGGAGGCGAAGTCAAGCAGGTGAGGGGGTTCTCGTCATCTCCTACCCTTGGCCGGATCGGGGAAGATCCCGTGGCTCCGGCTCTTGATGACGGACGATTTTGGCGAATCCTGGATGTCGTGGGAGGAGCCCGCGGTTTTTGGGGAGGAGTGCTGTGAGGAGGGTTTAGAGGGATGCTGTCGGCCCTGGCCGGAGTGGGAGCGCCGGTGGTGATCGCCTTCGCTCTGCTCCTTCAGGGGGAGCCAACGCGGGACGTTGTCGAGCTGGACGGTGTCGGACAGGTCAATGAGGACCTACAGGGAAAACATACAGGAATGTGCTGAGCGTGCTCGCGGTAACCCGGTGTACATTTGTCCATAGCGGTGTCAAAGTAGCTAGTACCTCTCCTAAGAAGTCATTAGAGGAGCACTTGTCGTAGTCCCACACGCTCACCTCTAGAGTCTTCTTCCTTAGCTGAAACACACATAACCAGAGGTAAATAATACCTTTACGCTACTTTATCTCGGCCCTGTTAACACACAACAAAATACCGATGCAAACCTCAGAGACAAAAGGTTTGACCTCAACATCAAGTAAAAACAGTCCATCTGAAGAGAGATTAAAGAAAGATTAAAACACACAACAGACGAGGATCAAAACAGAAATCCACACGTTCTGTGATTGATATGGGCCCAGCGAATCATGAAAAATGGAATGACTGTTAAATCCCAGTGGCGTATCGATCTGCTTTGCTAAACCGACTGACCCGTCATTGACACCCAGCGGTTCCACGCTGCTGGTCGGCAGTAGCTCAAGGAGACGATAATTTGTCAGCACACGTCAGCAAATAGACAGAAGAATATTCTTGAGGGGTCAGCCTCAGTGCAACGGTAATTACACAAAATCTATGGGGATTGGAGAGAGCATCTGTTTTGGGTCTCAGTGAATGATTATCATTATGATTAGGCCTGTATTAAGAAATATTGCCAGTTGGATTCAAAAATATGTGTGTGTGTGTGTGTCTGTGTGTGTGTGTGTCTGTCAGTCTGTCAATTTGTATGCATGTTAAAATACGCTGCATGTACAGAAATGGTTTATGACATTGCATGTATGCCTGCTTACCTGTTTGTCTTGGCGTGTCTAGGTGTGTATGAATGTGTGCCCGCCCACATACCTGCTCCAGGTGGATATTCTTATAGATGACAGTCTGGTTCCACTCAGGGTTCAGACTCTTGCCGGCGTGTTTGGACCTCCTCTTGTTTTCAGCGCTGCAGGAACACACAACACACATGATACAGCGTGTCACCGAGAAGAGCGTGCAGGAAGAACTCCAGGACCGGAGTTTACGGGACCACCACAATGCAATGAACAATACATACAGGCATAGGGTACAACGTCACAGTCGAGGGGGAAAATGAGCGTGATGCACAGTGTTTGGTGGACGGCACAACGTGAAGGTCACAATAATAGGGGCCACAGTATAATAACGTCAACGGTACAATGTAAGGTAGGGTATGATATTAGATTGTTTGGCATGACGTAAGTGTGTGAGATTTAGTAGAACACAAGTGGGGTGTATTGTAGTATTGTAAATAAATGATGGAACCCATAAAGGAATGCAGGGCAAAATAATAAGATATGCGTTCATATGGTATATTTTGGGGCATCAGGGGAACAATGTTGGTGCTAAGACACTGCTGAGGGTTTCCAAACCAAATAAAGAGACGACCTAAAGGGTGTATAGGGTGCAATGTTATGGAGTCAAATCACAATGGTTAGGAACACTAGGAACACAAAATAGGCCACCTATTAGGAACAGTTAGTTGGGAAAGAGGTTATCGTTGGCACGGTGTTCTGTATGTGGAATGTTAAAATGAGTGGTTAATATTTAAGGTTTAAAAGGTTAAGGTTTCAAACTCTCAAGTACAAAGACGCACAACTGTAGGGAGGCATCATGAAATTATGGCGAACAGGGAAAGAGCACAAGTGTGCCGGGGTGAAGAGGGTTAGAGGGACTGAGCTAGTCGTCTTGTACAAGCAATGAACTTCCAATCAGGGTTAGAAAAACAACGCTGACCAATCTGCAACCTTGACCAACCGACAACCAAATTTCAACCAAAGCAAAACCAAAGGACCAAAGTGTCATAATCAGTGTGGGCAAGTCACATACCTGGCGTTCTGGACAACCATGACCTGACTGAGGGGGTCCAGCATGCATTAAATATAGAAAACAACATACAGAAACAATAGTCAGAGCGGGTGAGGGGGTCAGAGAGTGTCTGTGGACTGTGAGTGTGTGTTGGTGTGTGGCAAAGGGCAAAGGGTTAGATAGTTACCGACTGGAAATCTGTGCGTTTTACATTTTGTGCATCCGGGGTTTGGAACAGGTGGCAGGTGGCCGTGGAGTGATCATGTGGGTGGATTTTAGAACTGGCTCTTCCGTGTCTCACAAAGGCAGATGTATGTGGGTGTAAGTTATATGGATGTGCGGTCAGTGCACTATTAGCTTTGAGCGCGATGGCGTGTTTTTACATCGGCGGCCTATAGACGCGCGTGTGTGTGTACACATGCACGCAAGTGCGCATGCTTGAGCGACCACTTTTGCCTGAAATGGCTCCCGTGAAAACACCAGCAGATCCGTAGGGACCCCATATATAGAGCAGAGACGGCAGGAGAGCCAATTAGATTACGGTGTAATCACACCGTAACAGGAGCCCTGGACTATTGAAGGAGTGTGGATCGTATTACAGGGAAATATGAGCACTATTGATTTTCGCACCATCATAGAATACCCATCAACAGGGGCAACAGTAACACAGGGGCAACATAGTACATTATCAACTTTACAACATACAATATCTTATATATAATACCTTAATGGGCTAAGACCAAGCTGCATTGCTACAATTCCCTTGTTAAATATTTGCCTTCAAGAACACTGCGATCATCTGCTGCTGGTTTATTGGTGGTTCCCAGCGACAGCCGAAAGAAAATCGGGGATGCAGCCTTTGTCAATTACGCCCCAAATGTATGGAACACGCAACCTATAGATATCAGGGAAACCAGCTCACTAAATATTTTCAAAAGAAAGCTAAACACGTATATATCTTCACTTTAGCCTTTAACTAGTTATGACTTTTACTACTTTGAGAGTCACGAGTATTTTGGGAAGCTGGGTTTTCTGTAAAATACGTCAAAGAAGAGCTACAAGGTCTTGTTTTTATTTTATTTTCAACAAGCGGATTTTATTTTCCATCTTATGTTACATTATGTTACATTAATTATGGCATTCTATCCCTGTTTTTATGTTCATATATTTCATATGAAGCACTCGGTGCCTGTCAGTTCTTTATTGTAAATCACTTTGAGCTGTATTTCTTGTATGAAAGGTGCTATATAAATAAAGTTTATTATTAATATTATTATTATTATTATATAATTTACAAGTTATTGTTCAACATTAATTAGGATCTGATGAGTCCCTGAGTAAGCAGTTGATATTGAATGACGCCACTGATACTAGATTTATAAGACATTTGATGGACCTGATGTCAAGTTTAATAATAGGTGTGATGGAGTTGATACCAAGAAAGGATAATGCACTGAACACTGAAAGATGTCATGGTAAGCCAAAATCAATTGTACATCGATTTTAAAATGAATGGAAATTACATTTGAGCTTTACAACATGGCTACCGTAGAAGCCTGTATTTCAATGGGAATGGCTAAGTATTGTATTACTATAATAATAATAATAATAATAATAATACTTTATATAAAGTGATGCAATACTTAGCCACAGTAAACACTAAACTCCAGATGTACCTAAAACATTTTTTAAAAATTTTATTTATTTTTTTTAAACCAGCTGAAAAAGACAGTAATAACTGTTATTATTTAACAATGGAAAATATGAAAAACATTTCTGGACTTCAGAATGTATCTTAAATCTAGACCAAAATCTTAAGATCGTTTTCTTCAGCATCTGAAAATGTGCAAGAATTTCAAGAGTTAGTTATTATCTTCGTCATTAAACTAGGAATCCTAATTATTTGTCATCCCCATTGATTATTTACTCTCTATCCACACAATCACATCTACATTCACCCTTAATCAACCCTATTGAAATAAACATGAAAGCAGTCTGAATGAAGTACTCCTTAATTCGCTTGGGGTGCGTTTGCACACCCTAGACTCACCCTCTCCCTGGTAGGAGGTAGACTTTAACAAAGGGGTCTGAGTAACCGTTGTTGTCCCTCGGGGCCAGGTTCCTGGCCTGGAGGACATGAACGATCAAGTTGCCCAGCTGCTTGTCATAGTGGATTTGAAGCTGCAAAACCAAAGCACAACGAATTATAACACAATAAAAACGCATATCGGGAGAGAAATTAATTGGAGAGGTCATTTTGAAAATGCTACACAGTATGTCCATTTTTCTTCAGTGGTTTTTCAACAATGACTTAATAATTGGTGCTATCAATCGTTTAATTAATCGTTTAATTAAAAAATCGTTTAATAATCGCGTTCATTTTTCAAAAGGTGGATATACCATTTTGGAAAGAAATTTTTTAATTGGATTAACTTAAATATGTTCTGCACTTTGCATTTAATTTTCATTTAATTTCTTAGAGACACACTAATACACTAAGATTTATAGTATGACTCATTACAGAATATATCCTCTCTTTTCTGGTGATAACACTTGGTTCAGCTGACCTGTATCTCTCCAGAAACAGGATGTGACTGGGTCTTGGGCCCTTCAGTTGTCTGCAAGACAAGAGAGAAATATCTTAGATACCACAGGCAAGAGTCTGTAGGTGGGGTGACGTGGTGTTTATTGCTGGTTGTTCACTTGTACTGTACACTGTGTACTATACTGTATTGTACTACACGGTCAGTGGGTTCAATTATATAGCTGGTGTTTGGAACATTCACAGGGCCTGAGGCGTCAGAGACTGTTTAACTAAAAGTGTACACTGTCAAAGCTGGTGCTTAGTGCATCAGTTTCTGTTTTGTAATATTGATTGATGAAAGCCAGCAAATCCCATTATGGAAGATTTTGATGACAGCTAACTCTGTATATACTCCCGTGAACGTAAATGTTTGACAAAATTCATATGGCATACACAGGCCCACAATAGCACCCAGAAATCCAGGCACTAGAAGGATCCTCAAACATGATACATCCAGAGGAAAAAACATCTCTCTTCTCTCATTCGGGCTCTTTCCACTTTCTTCTCATCAATCTACCGGACAAACCAAACTTCTCCCCCCACGGCGGACTCGCCTTGCTGCCGTGTCTTTTCTTTCCAACGGAGGGCGAGCCCGGCTGACCGGGGCTGGAGGCTGCCGACGTGGTGGCCGGCAGGGTGGAGGAGGAGGAGGAGGTGGTGGAGGTGGGAGGAGCCTGTTGCTGGGACACCTTCTGCAGCTCCGCCGCCAGCTGCTTCGGGTCGACGCCCGGGGACCTGGGAGGTCGTTCGCCTGGAGGAGTGCGTACATATGGTACAGATACAGCGTCATTATGCAAAGGCGCTCATGCACCCCCCCACACACACACACACGCACACATACACACACTCCCATGCATGCAAACACAGGCGCACACATGTCAAAGGTTTGGAAAGAAACTAACACACCTGCTGTGGATACTGCATAATTCCATAGAAAGAAATAGTTAAATAACAAGCATGTACAGAGAACTTCAAAATGGATTTTCAGCACAGGCGTAGATTCCACAATACGTGGTAGTATCACATCACTACCACTTTTTTTAAACATGCGATTTTGGCAATATCACTTTACGAACTAAACAACTAAACCTATATCAAAACGAGCCAATGTGACTCTCAACACAACGTCCTCTAGGACCATGCGGATTATGTGGCTGCCTGTTGAGTCTGTAGGCATGGTAACAACTCGCACAGCAAAAGTAAAAGCAAAAACAGAGCTTCCCTACTACTACGCACACGAGTCCTAGGCCAGTCAAGAAAAAAGAAAAGTTGACATTCAGTCTGATATCATCAAAAATTGGGTTCCAGCAGTAAAACGACTCATATTAGAGGTGCCAGAAGTTTTATATATATTTAAAACTAATATTAAATGAAAACTATACATGTAATATTGTAAAAATGCAGGAAATTGCACGTAGTGACCAACTGTTTTTTGGTGTGGGAGCTCGTTTGAGACCCATCTAGTGTTACCAGTACATTTCAAAGTACTACGAGGACAGAGAAAATAGGCCACACATTAAACATGCAAGAACTTGAAAAAACAGAGCCTGTAGATGAAAGAAATCTGAGAAAATGGTATAAAAAGCACGAGAGAAAGGAAGTAATTAAGAAACAGTCAAAAGGAGGAGGCAGGGACATAACTGGAGAGAGAGAGAGAGAGAGAGAGAGAGAGAGAGAAAGAGAGAGAGAGATGTTGTGACAAGGGGGATAAGCTGTCACCTTTGCTGTGCTCCTGGAAATCCAGGTGCTGGGAACCCTCTGAGTCAGCTAGCATGTTGAGATCACTGAAAGAGAGAGAGAGAGAGAGAGAATGTACGGTACAATATTGAAGCAAAAAAGATTTAAATGGTAAAAGGTAGTAAAATGAAAGTAAAGAATATAAATACGTAGGAGGGAGTAAAAAGTGAGGAAACTCCATTTCCATTTGTTGTTCTAAGTATATTGATGACTCCTAAAATATTATGATTCAGACCTTCAGTATATTACACTGTGGACCACAAAACTAACAAACCCATGAAATGAAACATCAGGTGCTACTCTGATTAATCACACATTAATGCACCACTTCCATTAAAACCCTCCCTCTTCTGGAAGTCGTGACAATGACTGGAGGAAAGAGAAGAAACTATTATGTAGGCAGAGACGACGGAACTGTAGGGAGCGAGCCGATTGGATTAGCAAGATACAGAACGAAAGATGGATTAGAAGAGAGTGACGACGAGAGCGCAGCAGAAAAGAGATAAAGAGACAGAGATGGGGAGGAGGATGTGCGAGGCACGGAGAAACACTGTGTGTGTGTGTGTGTGTGTGTGTGTGTGTGTGAGAGAGAGAGAGAGAGAGAGAGAGAGAGAGAGAGAGAGAGAGAGAGAGGTGGAGGGAGAGTGATATAAAAATAGATGGAGTGAGGATATACTCACAGTCTGACACACAGGTCGGCCTCGCCACACTGCTGTCCCACAAGCCCCTGGACCTCTTCATAGGTCTTCCCCGTCAGAGGAACACCATTCCACTCCAGGACTTGCATTCCTGCATGCATATACGCACACACAAACCATATAAATAAACACCAAATATACCAAATTATTGTTCATCGAGTCTATAATGATGTCCTCTCTCTATATGTTTATGTTTAGAAAAACGTCACCTCAAACACAAAACAAGGGCTGTTAAAAATAGATTTTGTAAAGGTATCCAGGTAAAAGACAAGATATGGTACATGAAAAAAGGGTTCAAAGATCACGGCAAACTGATAACTAGTCCTATTTTCAAATCCACCCTCAAAACTCACCTGTTCACCATTGCCTTTAACACCTGACTCCTCCTCACCCGCCCACCCTACCTACACTCGTGTACTTGTCCTTGTCCTTTTCTGTTTGTAGCCCTCTTGTTGTCTATCTGTATTA
>OMKK01054418.1:2392-15511 GCA_900302305.1 Polymixia japonica
CTGTGGATAGTGCTGGATCCATGGATCTGTTCATTGCGCTTTTATTTTGGTATTTGCATATTAGCTAAATATTTAGTTTCACCAAGCACCCCTGACATTTAGATTTAACATTTAGCATTTAGATTTAACATTTAACATTTAGATTTAACATTTAAGTTTAACATTTAATATTTAGATTTAGATTTATTATATTTAATATATTTTTTTACAAGAAAAGTAAATGACAAAGTTCACAAATATTGCTGTAAATTTGGCAAAAATAAATTCACACCACTTTTTACAATGTTGTTTGGAGCTAAATGTGGTGAAATGTTGCTGTTAATTTAATTGTGTGCCACTTTATAATCGGCGCCCCATGTATATAATATGCCTAAATCATGCACAACATTTTGCATTTTGCTGCATGTATCAACCCAACAACAACTAGCCAATATCTGAAAATATAATACCATGTTGTTATATTGAAATGTGTTAAAACAGTGAACTAACACACCATGAGGTCCAGCTGGACTAGTAGTATGTATTTGGGTCTGTTGGTGTCCCTCTCTCCATCACTGTCTTGCTCTTTATTCTCTCTCAATGGTTCCATCTCTCGTGTGTTTTTCTTCACACTCTTCACTCAGCTCTTCATTGCTCATTTCTCCCTCCTCTTTCTCCCTCCATTTTCTCTCTCCTCTTTCTTGACTGCTCTCCTGTCCCTTGCTCTGCTCTTCACCTTTGTCTAACTCTCCTTCTGTCTGCTCTTCTGTCTTTGCCTTTTTTGTTGTTGAACTGGCTATGCCACAACTTTTTCTCCTTCCTTTTCATGTTTTTCAAATATCTGCTACTCTACTCTAAAATAATGTGTAGGTTAAAACCATGCTGTACATTGTATTGGGTACATGATTAATGAGCTAAGCTAGCTATTAGCTTTAGCTAGGCTATGAGCTGGCTATGAACACAGGGCTGCAAACTCTCGCGCATCGAGCGTGAGACACATGCAATTGAGCATCACACATATTTCACACCGTCATATTCTTGTAAAAACATTTAAAAAAACATTTTAAACACAGAGCAACGATAAACGAATGAAAACACCCTACCTGGCTGTCATCTGGCGCCAGTGGCAGCAGCATCAGTGGACTACGGAGAGTCAATAGGTACGCAAGGATGGAGATGTAGATGTAGACCACATAGCGGTGACATCGATCGGTGGATTTTCCCGGGTCTTTATTCAGGGGGACAAAGTGAATTCTGAACGGGCGAGTAAAGATGTTTACATCAACTACGGAGAAATATCATGAACTTTCAAGTACAGTACAGTTAGTCCTGCAAATGTGCCCAAGTCTAATTTGAGCATACTCGTGCAAACACACAGGTGCACACGTACACACACACACACACACACACACAATAATTAACAAATTAAATTAATTAATTGCCTACAAATTAGGCAAGGGTGATAACTAGGGTGGCAGGTGTCACCCCTTGGAACAGCCAGGTAGGTTCTCTAATCCAACGTGTGATAAAGTGTTTCTGAGAAACCTCTGTCTACTGTGATGTAACACTTGTTTCTTCTTCATAGCTTTTTTGTGTTGGATTTTCCTATTGTCCACGGAGACATTCCTCTGGAGTACAGACTTCATCTTAAAGAAGAATACCATCAACTTCTCAACAGAAGCTTTCTTTCCATTATGTGATAGGTATGCAAAACATGTTGGAATTCATGTTGCTCCATGTATTGTTACTGTATCATAGCAGAACAAATTCCATGTATTATTACTGTATCATAGCAGAACAAATTCCATGTATTATTACTGTATCAGAAATGTCGTCATGTTGTCTGTGTGTATCTGTACTGTACATATACTTACACAACTTTTGTTTTTAATACAGCCAGCTGTGTTGTCGGGATGGTGTTTACCTTAGTGATGACTATGGGATGGAGATACTGGCATCATACTCTGTATTACACATGTTGGTAGATTACACATGTCAATCCTGTTCCACTCTCACAGTGTGTCCTGCGCACCAACGTCACCAAACGAAACCTCGCACACACATTCTGAATGCTTGCAAATTCATGTGGTTTATGACCTTGCCAGGTACTTTTCCCTCCTACATGAACTTATGCTACACTGTATAAATAACACTTATTTGGAATTAAATGACTTAACACTGTTAAATTATTTTGACAGGGAGTTGACGTTCCTGCGTGTCATCCACTGCTTCACCTGAGAACAACCCTACATGTCCACGAAGGAAGTTCTGTTCATCAGCTGTGTGGGATTTGCAGGCTTGTGGATGTAGTAGGTCTGAAGGAGAATACTGTCAAACAGAAAGTTAGACTGCTAACACACACACACACAGGAACCACCAACATCAATTACACACAACAAAGTAGTAGCGAAGTTACTATCAGGAGGTGCCGGTGAGGAGAGTTCTATATTTCACATTGCGATTTCTGTAGGTGCAAAACATAATGTCCATCTTAAAAAGGGGCAACCCCACCAAGGCTGATGGTAACTGCCTATATGAATCTATAATTGATAACATTAATTCAAGAAATTGCTTCATTGAAAACCTTAGAGAATCACCAGCACATTACAGAATGGCGTGGAATACTGTGGGAGAAGATCAGTGTCAAATCATCTCCATACTACCCTGCTAACTATTCAGAACAGCACATCCTCAAAACAACAAAACAATATGACTTGTTATTTTGGTGATTTAGCTATTCTTAATTGTGCCCATTCCATAAACAAAGACATCTTGATTATCAACACACGTTGGCAAATGGTAAATTCCAGTGCTAATGGCCCAATAAATCTGATTTATGTTAATGATTTAGATTAATCTAATGTTAGAGACACCAACATTACATTGCTGCTAAGCTCACAATGATGCCAGTAACTGATGAAGACATTGAACAAACAATTGATTTGTTAGAGGTATTTAACCAATATGAAATTCCTATATATTTGAAGGACACCTACAACAATATCAAAACCAAATCAGGTAAATAAGATTTTTTACTTTAGCAGTAAAACAGAGTTTTCATTACACAACTTAAGTGTACTCTTGGAAAGAAAGGAGACAGGCACAACAGGTTATTTGATCAATATACTGAAAGCATGCAGAATGTCGGTTTTACAACCAAGTGAAAAGGTATAATAACATGCTCAAAAATCTAATAATTGAAAAAGCCACACATTCACAAATTCACATTATGCAGTGATATTGGTGAAATTCCCAAAGACATGAAAGTGAAGGATTATTTTTGGATATGTCACAACTGCTGTAAAAAACTAATGAAAAATCAAATTCTTACTATAAGTCATTTACATAACCTTGGACTGGTGAATATCACAGACTATGAAGAACTCAAACCGTCTCAGTTAGAAAATGCTCTCATTGCTAGAAACATTCTCTTTCATATAGTTTACCAGCTTCCCAAGTCGAGGTGGAGTGCAACTAAAAAGGAAATAGTTATTGTTAATACAATAGAAACATTACCTCAAACATCAGATACAGCTAGAATTGTAAAGGTGCAACTAAAAAGAAATAGATACAGGACCAATGACCCCATTGAAAAGCAGAAGTTTGACACTAACAGACCAACCGTGTTTCTTAATGACTATCCAGAAGTAGATGTAAGACACAACATAACCTACTCAAATGAATACTCTGCCATCTTTCCTAAAAGGCAAGAAAACACACAAAAGTACTGCCTGAAATATACACTAAATGACCCATACAGTGTGTTGGATAATAGTACTGGCACACCTAGATATTGGCCAAAGAAAAAAATAGAATTAATCTCTAGACTAGAAAATCTTGGACCATGCCACTTATTTTTCACCCTGAACTGTGCAGAAAAAAGGATGAATGAAAATTTCACACCTTTCCTGCAAAATTGCATACCATGTTGAAAATGGTCATGAACAAAGTTATATTGGCACACCTTTACAAGAATTCCTACAAAAAAGACAATATATCAAAACATGAATTCATCAAACAAAATATTCTAACTTGAGTTCAGACTTTTTTTTCAGACTTTTTTTTAAACACATCGTCATGAATCATCAATATGGTGGGTTAAAAGATCTGAAAACTAAATAAATAAATACATACATACATAATTATACAATTAAATGCTTAATTGTCACATAAATAAATAAATAAATGACAAATTAAATGAGACATTTAATATATACATAATACATTTATTTGTGTATTTAATTATTTATTCATTTATATATACACTTATATATTTACACATTTGATTATTACTCATTCATTCGTATATGAATTAATTTATTTACTTATTAATTTATTCACACATTTATTTATCTATTTATAATTGTATTTATTTATTTAAATATACTTTATTTTATCCATAGTGTAACTTGCTGCAGCAAAATAAATAAATGTGTCAACTCCATCCATCAAAAGTCAGGGGACGGGTTAAATCCTCTGATCGGTGAATGAACAGTATTACAGACCCAGCAGGCTCAACCAGTCGATCCAGCTCTCTGATCGAGCTGTGAACTGCTGAGGCGACTGACTGTGGCGCCCGCTTTCCCTTGTTTTATTATAATCTGAATATGGTATAAGCACAGATACACTCAACCAATTACTTGAATATCTTAAAATCATTACAGAAATGATTAAATCTAAAAATAACATTTATCATCCAAATAAAAAAAAAAGATTTTTAAACTCCATCTTGACACCTGGGGGGGTCAGTAAAGAGACAGACAGACAGACAGAGACATGGAGGAGACAGAGAGAACGAGAGATTAGTAAGATCAATACAAGGTACAGTGCATATCTACTGACATCTGTCTGTGTATTTATCATATTAGTGATTCAAGGACATATTCATTTTGTTACTGTTAATACTATCTATGTTGTACATTCTGGCTTTGGCTATATAGCTTTACAACTTTCATGGCAACAAAGCCCAACTAACTAAGCTCAACTAAACTGATCCATTGACTGCTCTAGTCCATTACTATAGCACTGGTACAGCACCTGTTCAAAACTGTAGCAGGTAACCAATTATGCTTCCATTATTATTTTTTTAATAATAATTTTTGTAATTTTAAACAGTGCATAACAGCAAAGACAGCAGGACAGACATAATGTAAAGCTTTAGCATTCATGAGTAAGAAAACAACAGACGACACATCTATGTCTTCACATACATACTTGCTTAGCTACTCTGAACTCAAATCCTACATTAACTTTAAACATTGAGGCCACACTCTTTCTTCTGCTCAACTTGTGTTCATCTGCACACTTCTGTGCAACCAATTTCTTTACTTCCCAGACCTGATTTGACACGCATGTATTCTGCAGATAAAAACAAGACAGAGGACAAACTTGACAGATAAATATCAAGCACTGAAGTAACCACAACAGTTGGTTTATCCAGTTGATATTTTCCCATAAGAGTATATATCAGAGTTATTACCTATAATATGTTATATACTCTTCTTACACATTTTACTGTGTATTGCTTATATGTAATAAAATCTAAATTATTAGGGCTCTCATAAGCCAAACATGCAAAGCTGACAATGTTTAAAACAGCATATGAACTTAATTAACTTCATAACTAATTAACTTAATAATTTCTACCATAGGTGTCTGCTAGAGACATTAAAGTTGACCTTTTTTAGTATGACATTCTATATTTGTGTTATTGCCTCTACATTGTAGTTTAGCAAGGAAACACTGTCTGGGGAAACACAAAGGGAATCTTGAACCAAAATGTCTGTACCTTTGGAGGATATACAGGATTTGACTAGTTAAGATGCTCATTGGAACACTTTGGAACATGTTTTTGCACAAAATAAGGACGGCATCACTTACATTGTAAGTGCTTTATGAAGGGATCTTCTAATGATCAGGTGGAATAATGACAGCAAGAAAAACATGTTTCAATGTTGGTGTGTCTTGTCTCATATAAAATAATAAACAACAAATACAGATAAGACAAATAAACAAATAAAATAAACAAAAGTAAACCTCAAAACTTTCTCTGAATTTTGGCTCACCAATAATGTCAGAAGCTTTGTCCGGGTCCAGCTGTGGCTTTTCTCCCTGAATGCATTTGATGTTTTGCCAGTCACACTGGTTTGTAAGCACCTGCCTTCTGAAGACCGCGACGCTCGGCTCCCTTGTGGCCTTTTTGGCATCGCTCCACTTGATGTGTGCATATTGGCCTGCAGTGATTGTGGTGTTTGGACCAATTTTCACCTTCAGATGACAAAAATTAGTAACAGGAATACTATAACCGTTTTAGAAAATATTGATTCATTTACAGAACTTACTCTTCATTGACTGTTTACAAAATTATTAAATGGTTTTCTATTAAAATTAACACAAACAAATACAGGCTTGAATGCCAAATGTTTGTCTGGTAATGATTTTGGCCATCTTGTGGAACAGTAGATACATTTTTCATAACTGTGTTGTCTGAAAAGTGAAACAATTGTGTTTTTAACAGATTAAAAAAAAAAACAAATAGCAAATGGTAGCTTAAAATATTTACCATTGGAATTTCCCTCTGTGAGCCAACTTGGCTGGCCTCTGCTGGAACTTCACTGGGCCCCTGCTCTGCCTCAGATAGGCTATATTGGTACTAAAGCCTGCAATACTAGTTGTATATTTATCACTACATGTCATGTATGTTAAGTTAGGGCTAGCTGTTCAGCTAGTTGAAAGGAGTGAAATTGAATTAGTAAGTAATTTAATTTCTGGTAATATCAGTATATGTATATATCTTTGTAATTCACATACATGGCGAGATACAGTATAATAAAACTGTTAATAAAACGGTTGATTAGAAAAATGCACATTTATCAAAAGAATTCCAAACAAGTAAATCATAAACGAAATGATAATGCGCAAAGATTTGATTTCTGTTTCTCATGTGTTTTCACAAGTAATGTTTATTAACATAATGTTTTAACTACCTACAGTATATTCAATAACTGTGTGCTATTTCCCGTGTTATTTTTACTGTAACCAGGTTGAGTGTACACTACAACACTGCCACCCTCTCTAGCGATGTGCTCAACAAGACCTTACTTTTTTAAGCATCTATAAACGGAGGTTACCTTTGTTTGCAAAATTCCTTTCAATTGAATCATTTGCTTCTGTAAGTGGTGAAGTAGTCTTTTTTATCTCTCTCAATTCTGAGAGGATATTTTCATCCTTACTCAACTGGCAAAGTGAGAGAGACAAGAGACATGAAGAGAGAGAGAGAAGATAGATTGCAGACATTGTGAAAACATTGCAAGAACTGTGTGCTTTAAGAATTTTAGCTAGAAATTTGCATACTGCTGCTTTAAATTATATAATTCAATAATGATAATGTATTTAATAATAGTATTGTATTATATAAATATATCAATTATCGATTTTGTCAGTGTAGTAATGAGGCTGTCTTCTCAGTTGTGTTGCATTTGTAGTCTGTCTGAAAACGCTACCTTTTGTCTAGCCTTGTTGTCCATTAAAATGGACCTTGACATTTTCTTTGCCTGTTCCTTCTTGTTCTTTGAAGGAAAAAAGGTATTCTATAAAACAAAAGTCAACATTTAGTTGACAATACTTTACTTTTTCCAATCTAATACTGTGTATTGCAAACTTTTAATGCAAAATTGAAAGCCGTAAATCTAGGAACAACAGACAAGAAAAATGGTCTGCAGATATTTGCTTGAGGCCAAAATAGAATAGTACATTATATACGTATGATATAATTATACACATATTAGACATTAGTCTATTACACACTTACATAATTCTCCTCACTATCTGGACTTGACGTAGGTGATTAGTTGTGGGTGTTTGGCCACATTCTCCTGTGGCCACGACCACACTCCACATCTGACGTGTTCTGCATTTAATTTCTCTTCTTCAAGGCTTCTAAGCTTTTGAGAAGGGTTGATCTGCTCCCTTTATCCCGCTATCCTCAAAGGATAACATAAAATAAGTCTTGCCCTACCATTAATCACATAATTACACCTTACATTACAGACTTGAGCAGCGTACAGCACAGTTGTAAAATATCTATCTTATTTAAAAACTACTTTCTTAATCTCCCCCGTTATTCCCCAATTTGGAATGTCCAACAACAGCCCTGCTCCACTATTGTCCTGGTGAGAGTGCAGACACATGGCATCCCCAACCACTATTGTCCTGGTGAGAGTGCAGACACACGGCATCTCCAACCACTATTGTCCTGGTGAGAGTGCAGACACATGGCATCCCCAACCACTATTGTCCTGGTGAGAGTGCAGACACACGGCATCTCCAACCACTTGTCTTCATCAGAGTGCAACACCAAGCCAGAGGTACTGCTGTTGGACTCAGATCTGCTCCTGCGTCACTTGTGTGCTCTAAAACTGACTTCTACCTTGTAGACTATAAAAAAACAACTTTTTTTCCCCTTTTTTTATAATTGGGGTGGGGAGTAAGCTAGTTGGTGTGATAATCAGAATGTCATATGTATTATAACATTATAACCTTAAACCTTATCACTGTGATTGATACGTAATAAAGTTACAACAATGTAATATAAAATACATTGCAACATGTGCACACAGCGCATGTCCCCGGTCTCGTGGTCAGATATAACGTCAGAAACATTTATGTTGAAATTTAGAATTAGATTGACTGTCAGAATGTTATATGTATGTATTATAACATTGTAACCTTATATCGATCACACTGTGATCGATACATAAAGTTACAATGTTATTGCAATGTTAATGCCCTGCTTGAGTGATACTTCCGGCTACGGCAGCTAGCTCACTTCACATTTTCTTCAGGAAATGTACTTTCTAGTATGTTTTGGTGTCTTTCTTTCTCACTGTGAGTTGGTTACTCAATGATTTGATGATAGAAGAGACAATACAAATGACCAGACCATGGACAAAGAACTGAGACAGCATCCCTGAGTATCAAGAGTATAATAACCTAAGGTAGAGTTGCCAGTTAGATTGTTTGGTAGCATCCATTACACATCCATTACATTACAGCATGCTGTAATCAGTCAAGTTAATCTACATTACAAATGGAAAGGACTGTGCATCTTGTGCCTTGTCTATCCTGCTGCTTTAACAATAGAGAATGACAAGAACTCGGCCTGGGTGATAAAACGATAGCGATATGTACTGCGATAGACACTTCATCAATAGCTATAAGAAAATTGTTCGATCGAATGCTCGATAGTTTCACTTAAATGCATTAAATGCAAACGGCCAGGAAAGCACATAACAAATACGCAAAGTTCGGTTGCATGAACAAACCCCAAGCGTGCTCCCTCCCCGGCCCATAATCAGCCCTTGATAATGGAGCGTGCTATGAGTGACATGCAAACAGCCAATCATTTAACAGGTGTATTGTTCGGTTGCACCAAACAGCGAGGAGTAAAAATTAGTGCAGATGGCGAGTGGTTAAATCCATTGTAAGGTTGTTAAATTAAAAATAAAGTGGTTAAATTCAAACTTTTTACTCCTAGTCTTTATTAAAAATAGGTCATTAAAAATTATCAATAATTATTGATATCGACTGAAATAAAACATTTTATCGTGATACATTTTTCAGCCCTAACTAGAACCTGCTGTAGCCCAGGAGTATCATATTCCCCTGTTGGAGAATTATACACTTTCTGTTCTCCTGGCAGGCTTCATGCAGGGCAGGCACAATTATTCAGCAATGTTATTTAGCTTGGGTGTTTAAAAAGTGAGAAATGTTTGGACACCGCTGGTCTGCGGGGTTTGTGTACATTCTGTCATCAGGGCAGCTGGGTGCTTCTGTTAAAACAGGGATTTGGAAGATGTAAAACAGTGCGGATCTTTCACCTAGTCACATGTCACCAGTTGATACACAGTGTGCCTTGTATAGCATCCTGCTACCCTTCATGCTCCTGCACACACAAACAAACAGACATGTTTAACAGACAGGAATACGCACAAAACCACACACATGCACAAACGTGCAAAGTGCATCAGCTTGTTACCACATCAGTGCTCCTTTTGAGGCATATTTCAATGGAAACTCACAGTTATGACCTTTTAATGTTACTGCGTAGCGTTGTGAAAAGAAATCACCCTTTATTCACCTCAGCTAATACAAAGGACACAGCATGTACTGTAAGTAAGTAAACTTTTTATAACTATAAACTATTTATAAAATACCTTTAAAAACAAAGATGCTCTACAATCACAAAAGATAGAAATAAAAATAGATAAAATAGAACATTAAAACAGAAATTCTAGAAATATAAAACATTAAAACAGCACAGATATATAGATAAAGACAAAATTAGAGACCGATGATTGCTGGCACAAATTAATTATAAGAGATTAAAGGGGACCTATTATGCTTTTCCTTATTTTCTGACATATATATATATAATGTTATAATGTCGGATGTTCATATTAAACGTGTCCAAAGTGTCAAATAATGAGCTAAACAAATGATAAAGTAATCCATGTGAGCAAAAGGCTCAGGCTTCAGACTGCTCTGAACGCTAGGTTTCAATGTTAGGCTTGCTGTAATCTTTCTTGCTGCAGATGTTCGTGCTGTCCACTCTCATATTTGGGCTTGAACATGTACGGTTGGATTTCAGAAGTTGCCATTTCCAATCAAGAACAAAATTATATGTTACTTAGTAGGTTTACAGTTTGCTTTCTGAACCTCCACACCAGCAAGAGGATGTTGGCCGATCAGAAGAAAGTGTTCTTTTAGGGAGGGGGGGCCTTAAAGAGACAGGAGCTAATACGGCTTGTTTCAGACAGAGGCTGAACAGAGGGGCTGCTTAAAGGGCCAGTATAAGATAAATAAGGACTTTTTTGAACTGTGAATCATGAAAAGCTACTCTAGTGGAGTCCCAGGATAAACATAAACCTGAAATGAGCCAAATATGACTTTAAGTCACCAACAGATAGCCAGGCAGGACTGAAAGGCTGAATTTTAAGACCGACCAAAGTTAATCGAATACTGACAGGACAGAACTACACATAGTGCAGCAGCTATGACACACAGAAAACATTTACGCACAAGCAAAGACTAACAGAGGAAGACACACTATATATGACATGATACGGTCGGTGGGCAGACGATTCCACGAGGGACAAACACAGGACCTCTGCTGGAGCTGGAGAGGAAACATTATGGAAGTGGAAGACAGGGACTAAGACGTGACTGTGACAACAGAAGAGAAACACATTACAAAATAAAGTGCTTACAATACAATTGAGTTTTTAAAAGCTTCTTAAAACCAGCAACTGACTCTGCGTTTTTAACATCTGCAGGGAGATGATTCCAAAGAGTAGGAGCAACGACAGCAAAAACGCAGCCAGAAGGTCTTGGTCAGAAGAGCTTAGAGATCTTACTGTGGAAAGGGGACACAGAAGCTCTGAGATATAAAGTGGGGCCAGTCCATGTAGAGCCTTATAGGTGATTATAACTATTTTAATCAGTCAATTCTCAATGGGTAACCAGTGTGCACTGGGCAGCACTGGTGTAATGTGTGACCTATGAGGAGTATTAGTTAAACATCTGGTGGCAGCATTTTGGACCAACTGGAACCGAGTGAATAAGAGTGGTGAGCGGTGCATTACAGGGTCAATGTTGCCATTCCAGTAAAATACACCACTGAAAACAAATACGCACACACACACACACACACACACACACACACACACACACACACACACCATTTCTCATAATTTACATTGGGATATGGTCCAAAATTATATCCATCTGCTGTAAGTCATTAGAGCTCTGCTGCAACAGCTTCAGAACTGTGGCGGGCAAATGATTACATTGATTGCACTCCTCTGATGTCTGGCCCACACAGCTAGTTGTCTAGATATATATGACCTCCCACTTACACACACAATTCAACACTGGCTCCCACCGGTCATTTCAATTGCAGCGAGGAATAAAGACTTCCACTCAAAAAATGCTCTTCATTAGTTGCTTCCAGATGGATTGTTGACAGTTAGAACCCAACTGTGCAGATGGGCAGAATCCCAGCTGCCCTGCTGGGTTTGAGCCAGGAGGCTATAAACACAGTGGTTGGCTGTTGTTTTTTAATTTTTATTTATTTATTTTTTATTGCATTGGGTCACAAGCAGGGTTAACTTTGGCATAATATAGGTCTTTTATTTTGGTCTAGCTTGCCATAGCAATGTACTAGGGTGGTCTGTGTGACAAATCGCACCTGAACTGATGTTACAAACGCCCGTTGTGAGAGTCTACAGCAACCAAGAAAAAACAAACTTCATGCAGAGGTTGTGAAGTATCTTCAGCGTATCCTCTTCACTGTTTATCACTGTTCTTCTTACTGAAGAATCACAGTGACTGAGGTACCAAGCAGGTTTACTGAGGAACATGTAAAACAGATGTATCTTTGTACCCATTTTTGAAGTTGGCATTAATCTGACCTTGACTCAATACGGTATGTGGGGTTTTACTGTGAGTTTTACTGTGCTAATTTCGATGTCTTATTGTTGTCTTATTTTTTCATCTATTGCTGTTAATTTCCACTCCTCTTTGCCAAGGAACATGTTTTAGGTGCAAGGGAAGAAATTATTTCTAATAAAAATATCAGTATCATTTTCTAATCTTTCTAAACTTTTTCACTTTTCGCTAGAATGAATGATTTGAATGAATGAATGAATGAATGAATGAAAAAAAGACACAACAGCGACTTAGGCAGAATATGCCTTGACATTTTTTCTCTTACATACATTTATAAACACAACCATAACATAACCAAAGTTGTTTTACTTTCCTGAACATAACCAAGTTGTGTTACTTGTCTAACCTTAACCAGGTTCTTTTAAATGTCTAACCTTAACGAACACCGAGTATTTCTGCTCACTGAACGCTTTTCGGAAATATGTCTCACTCACAACACGTGCTCCACTTTCACCAGCAGCTTTCTGGTATTCCTTGTGAAGGTCACTTAGAACTGTTCCAGAAACTTCTTATCCTGATAGGAGGGAACCTGACGGCAGTAATGGGATGGAACGGTAGGCAGCCCAGAGAGCCATTCTTTCAGGAAGGTCTGGTCAGCATCTGATATGGGCGTATGTGGACCAGTCTTATTGA
>OMKK01054422.1:0-18719 GCA_900302305.1 Polymixia japonica
ACGCACGCACGCACACGTAGCAGTTAGCTAAATGACAGTTTCACACAAACACACATGGCAAAGCTAAAAGCTAAGCTAACAGTCAATGCTGAAATCAACACTGGATGGGCAATGAGGGCAGTTCAGGCCTACTTAGAGCAGGCACGCACACGCACACACACACACAGAGAAAAAGGGATATGTTGAAATTTTGAATTTTATTCTAATTGACAGCCTAAATTCAAACTTTCAAAGTATCACTGGCAATTTGCACCTCTAACAGACAGTCACACACACAGAAACAAATACAACCGTTGCTGATATTCACATATCTTCTGTCTCTCCATCACATACACACACAAACAGACACACAAACACACGCACACGCACACACACACACCCCCCCCAGCTGGAGGTCTTACATTATTATTACGCGTTTCCACAGCAGGGAACTTCCTGACGATGAATTTAACAGCCGACTCCAGGTTCTTATCAACCAGATAGGAAGGTTTGGCCTTGGGATCTCCGCACGCCTGGAGGGGAGAGGAGGAGAGGAGGTGAGGATAGGAGAGGAGAGAGGAGGTGAGGATAGGAGAGAAGAGAAGAGGAGAGCAGAGACAGAACAAGAAAACAATAAGGTCAATACAGTGCTGCTATTGAAACAGCGTGGCTGTCTCTGTCTCTCTATCTCTCTTTGGTGTTAGCCGTGCTAGCTGTGAGTTTATTACCGGGGAAACATTTAGTGGGTACAGTCAAAACTGGTTTATCCATCACCCAGGAATGGAGGGTTTGTTCTGGGGGAATGAAATGTTCAGAACACTGAAATGTAGTGAGATTTTTTAGACAAGGCTTATGCAACACTTGAAAACATACATGCACAAACATACTGCAATGTTCATGTGTCAAGGAGATCTCAACAGTGATGCTCAATCAGCAGTACAACAGACTTCAGACATGGCTGAATTTGTCTGTTCATTGTAGTTAAATACATTCATTGGACTGGTCGGTTGAAAGCACCAGGTTTTGGGGTTTGGATAAACCAGCGTCTACTGTTGTTAGACTTTAAACAAGAGTCCAAAGTCATCAGTGATTCTCAGCCGCTGTGCTATGGAGACAGATCAACTGTCCATGGAATAGTTCCCTCAATTAGCATCAATTATACTCTAGACAGTATACTCTATACTCTAATTAGGTCATTACATGGTTATGTTCTACAGATTATAAACAATTTAAGATATGTCCAGCAGGTTATTATTATGTTGGCTGGACATCTTGTATGATACACATGGAATCAGATTAATCAGACCGTACTTTGGTGGACTACTGGCCACTGTGGTTTGGTGAAGTTAACCATGACACAAAGTAGGCTGAGAACCACTGAAAGGGACCCAGATATGAGAGGGTGTCCTTTCCAAACTCTTCCTCTGAACCATTACTGGGTTAGTACCACAGACACACTGCATGACAGACAGAATGATGGACAGACAGAGAGGAGCAGGGACTGGATGGAGAGAGAGAGACAAAGAGAGACAAAAGAGAGGGAGACAGAATGAAAGGGAAGACAGGAAGAGAGATTAGGAGATGAGATTAAAAAGGACAAAAAGAGATCAAGAGAGATGATTCAGAGGGAGATGGTAGAGAGACAAAGCAAGCAGGAGAGAGAGAGTGAGAGAGAGTGAGAGAGAGAGAGTGAGAGAGAGACAGCCCTTGCTGAGAACATTCCCAGTGTCATATCAACCTGACTGACTGTATCTGCCTTCACAGGGCAGTAGTACTGGAATGACTTCACTACAACTGCAGCTTGTCCTGTTTCTCTACCCCCCTCCCCTCCTCTCCCCTCCCTTAGGTGGTGCTGTGTGAGCCTGGCTGCTCTGACGCTGGCTGAAAGCAACAGCACTCATGCATTATGGGTAGTGTAGTAGTGAATGGTGAAGAGGATGTAGTCCATGCATGTGCCATACACAGGAGTGTTTATAAAAACGTTGTGGGCTGCCAGCATTGACATGGAACCCTAGAAAGGGTCAAATATGGTCACCACACAGTCCAGCCTTTCAGGTGAACGAGCCGAACTGAGGATTCAATATTCCTATTGGTTACTGTTAATGTTTAAAGACTGGAAGCACACTCTTAGAAAAGCCACAAAGGTCACACAGGATTACGACATGAAAGCTACATAACAAATTATGTCATTAAAATATTTCAACCCATCATAACTTCACGTATCACAGCTAACGAAGCAAAGGGCTTCTAGCCTGGAAATGAATCCACAACCACAAACTAGGATTTCAGTTTGCATGGCACTGAACCACATCCAGCATCCGCCAGTGCAAAATGAAACCGCAAGACAGGAACACATGCTAGCTAACACAAAAATGATAGCAAACAGATACCCTATGTCATAACATCTAGTCACTTTAGGAATAGAAAGACAGGCTGGCTACTACTGCTGTAGAATCATATCAATGTCATTTGTTTGGATGTTTGTTTCACAGTGCATTGGAGAGTAATACTAATAAGCATCTGCAGCCATTTTGCATCTCTCCAGATAAGCATCCACAGCAATTCAACTAGGGATGCAAAATGGTATGAGCAATTTAACTTGATTTAACTTTAAAAAAAAAAAAAAGGCTTTCAAAAGAACATATAGCTAGCTAGCTAAGTCAACCAGAGTATCTATCACATTAGCTGGCCTAGCCTGTTGAAAGAGTATGTAGCTGCTTTAGTCCATCCAAGTGTCCTTAAGGCTATAGCTAACTTTCGGACCAAAGTCTTGATCTAGAGAGTTGGAGCATTACAACAAAACACAGCATGCTGATCTCCACTGAGATGTGTCTGAAACATAGAGCACTGGGACTGGGGGATACGACACAAAGGAAGAAACAACATGGGTTCAATCCCCAACAATGACAGAGGATGGAATTCAAGTCTCAACTTGTTTCCTTGTGCTCTCTCCCCTCGCACCGCTTCAATGCTATCTGAGAGGACACTGATATTTTATTTCTACACTATACGGCTACAAGGCCACTGAAATTCCATTTAGGGGTTGGAGACACAGCCTGATATGTAACTAAGCTGCATGAAAAACAAGGAATCAAGATGTGACAGGTGAAATCCATGCAGTTTTAAAAGCACACAGCCTTGCTAATTTGCTAATACAATGCTAACTGCTGTTCTAATACTAACATATCGCTACACTAGCCCTTAATGTAGTTACCCTTTGACCCGGCTTGGGGAACTGTGGGGTGAAATTACAATTATTTTTCTAGTTTACATCAGTATACTACTTATATTACTGCACTCGCAAAACTCATGAGCCTAATTACTACAAAACTAGCCTAGACAGCTTAGTATTTGTAGATTTAGCTGAGTTTATTCAGCCCCATTTAGTTGACTACCTTAACAATGGTAGATTAAGAATGTACTACATGACAATTAAACAGCATAAACGTCTCACTTGCTATTGGGCATCACAGAACAAAACCATGAAGGCCTTATTAACCATTTCTGTCATAACATGAAGTGGCACTGTCCATTAGTGGTGGTGGCTAGTGCAAGAAGCTGCTAGGTTGGGGTGGGGTGGAGTGGGGACTGGATGGAAGGATGGATGGAAGGAGGGGCGCAGTGAATGGAGGGATGGGGCATGGGAATAAGCTGAACACCAGCAGGAAGGAGGTAGGAAGGGGGCTCTTGCCTGGATACCAGAACAGACCTTGTTCCCGGCTCCACCATCGCTTCTTCACTCCGGTCTGGAACCGACAGCTGGTAACAACTGGGCTTCACAAAGGGACGCCAAATTGTTAAACATAAGGCTGGAGACCCCCAGATAGTTAGGCTCACGGCTGGGGACCTGCTACTGGACTGCCTTAGGCTAAGGAAACCTACATGTGGAAGTTGTGGCGATCACTACTGCCAATTACGGAATGGCATAATAAGAGAAGCCATGGCAACACCTCAAGAACTCCTGGGGTCCACAGGCCCGACTTTGAGGACCAGTGGGACTGAATTTAAAACAAACTGGTTGAACTACTGGTCCTGGTACATTCCAGGTCTCTCATCTTCACAAAGTGAGATCTGCTGGGGAAAGAAAAGAGCCTGCATAGTGTGGATGGTCTCACACTGCTGGAGCACAACCAGTAATACCAACCAAAGACTGGTTGGCTGCCGTGCTGACTGGCTGGATATTGTTCTTTACTAGGATACTTGCTATTCACAAGGTGCAATTCACAAATTCTGACTTTCATCTGTTGGACTCATTGCACTTTGCTCAGGATGACAAATATTGCCGTCTTCATCGATTGGCTGTTGGAATAACACTGACCCTGGTGCTGGGATGTCCCAGGGTATGTCTGCCCAGGAGGGCCACTTTGGGCTAAATGTACCTTCTACAGATGGTCTGGGATCAGTTCAGTACCAATTCAATCAGGTCAGGGAGATTCTCCACAATTTAAACTAGTGTTGTGAGTGGCTAACTTTTGTGATTAGTAGATTATTCGCTAGGTTGCATACTAGTTGACAATAGAAATACTAGCCGGTTAAAGTCAATTAACTTGACAGAGTTGCCAGAACAAAGTGCTACATTTTTTTTATCTCATCAAAACAAACATACAATTGAAATTCATATATTCCATATTTAATGAACGTAAAAGAAATACACTTGTGGTTACATGGTTGTACAGAGCTTGTTTCTGGCATAAAAATGTGTTTATTTAACCAGTTTTAGGTGGTTTTCTATTTTCACACATATTGGTTAAATGACTTCAGATTAATCTGCACTGTAATTAGTCCAAAATCTTTTCCCCAATTAAATGAAAACATCTTTGATAATGTTGTAATATCTAACCTATTCGTTAATAATAATCAATAATAATAACTGTGAAAGAGTATTTGATCATTAGCAAATGAATGACGGTTGTTATTCCGTTGTGTGTTGGTTGTGTATTGGTTAAAACTGACGGTGAATGGAGCCCAGCCCTGCTCTCACAGATCCAGGAGGAGGAGCCACAAAGGAGAGGAGTGACAGATCAGTACAGGTAGCCAGGAGGAGCAGAGGCAGAGGAGGAGGGAGGGAATTGAGGAAGGGTAATGGGGGGGAGGGGGAGTTTAATCAGTGGAAGGTGATAAACTTTGCAAACCTTCCAAACTTGTCCTTGCTGCATAGGAGGAGGGGGAAGCATTGGGACAGAGAGAAGAAGAGAAGAAATCAAAACAAAGCGCCTAACCAGACACCGCTAGCCCATTGGTCCACACACACACACACACACACACACACACACACACACACAAACACAAACACAGGTATCAAAACAGCTGCACTCATAACGGATATGTCATTTTCAGCCTGTTTGTGTGTTTACTTGAAGGCACAGATCTAGAAAACATTCTGTCTAGTGAGTAAAACAAGATACATGACACATCCATTTTAAGTGGCTGAAACAATATGGATGTCACTCCAGCTGTGAGCTGGCCACATCTCAACAGTCTTAGCCAGAGCTCTATGTTCTGTGAAGTTCGGCCCCTGCAGTATTCACTGGCTGCAGTCTTAGCTCTGCATTCTGCTTCATGGCTGTTGCTTAGTAACTGGTGATTCTGCGTTCGCTGCTCGTGAGAACGTTGAGCATTTCATCACCGGTGATGTGATGAGCGCAGCGATACATATTTCAAACAGACATGTACTTGTTCTTCAGACGTTAGTACAACCTGGAGAAACTATCTATGTCCCGGGCATCAACATCTGTCTCGTATCCAGATTGTGTCTAGATGTTATTGAGCGGGATAACATTTGCACGTGACATTAAAATACCTATCGGGAAAGAGTCTTAAGATTATATTTCATTATAATCTATTATATAAATACATGTTTATATACTTTCCGCATGTCTCTTCTTTTCATAATATTTTTGTTCTATAAACCCTCCCACAAAAATGTTATTTGTATTAATGTAGTTGCTGTATGGGGATTGGAAACGCTTTGTATTTAGACTTTGTTAATATGGACAAATGGCATCTCTTACCGCCTCAGTTGGCTTGGGTGATTTTTGATTCATCTTGAGTGCATTTACACCCACATTTCATGCATTTTTGCTTTTTCAGATCACAATCCGATCACCCAAGACACGTCTTAACGGGTATAAAGGCGGCCTATGGCCCTGGTCTGGTCCCAGTCTCGCAGATCCAGCCCAGCTATAAAAACCTCCAGGTTCTACTGAGCCCCAACGGGACTACAACAGCCCGGGTGCGACGGTGATTTAAGGGAAACTTGGGTTGGTTGACGCTTCGAGATGAGGAGCGGAACACAGACTGTTGAGACTGGGCCCACCCGGCGGAGGAGTGCCAGTCATGTTGGCGAGTCTTGTCCGGGTGCTGTCAGATCCACAGCGTGAGGACCAACAGCTACGAGGCGTGGTAGAGCAGGATCACAGCTTTAGGTTACTCTAGCATGCACAGCCCTGCTCCAACAACCCCTTACAACTAAACACTTGACTCTCAAATAGTTTGTCTTAAAGTATGGGTCAGGGTCCCAGAACGGATTAGTGTCTGGTGAGTCTTCACATGATAAGACATGTTTTAACAATCCTAGGATGAGAATGTATTCATTTAGGGACACCACATGACAGTAGCAGTGGTATGATGTACAGTATGTATATAAATACATGACCTGCTTAGTGACCTGTGCTGCTTTTCCTGTACAACCATTTCTACAATAAAATGGAATGCAACTGAAATAAAATGACTTTGTTTTGTCTGTAAAGGGTGACAAGTGTGTTTTTATGTATTGGGACATCAAGTAGTGAAGACAAAAACAAAACAAACACCATATATCAGATCGGGCCCCGTGACCTAGTGGTTAGTGAGGGAGTCTCCCAGTTGGAAGGTCTGTGTTTGAAGCCCATATGTTCACACCTGTGTAAGCATCCTTACTTAGTTCCCTACTTGTTTCAGGGGCAGTGTAATAGCTGGTTGACCCGGCACCACAACCAGAGGGTTTCCCTCTTGGGGATTAATAAAAGTACATATAAAGCCTTGTTACTGTGTCAGGTGATATTTTGATCTGTGTTACTAGTTAATTGATTTTGAATTAACTTTAATGAATGTATTTTTAAGTTACGGACAAATAAAATCTGCATAAAAGCAAAAACATTTAAAATCAGCAAGTGCCGGCCCTCACTGAGTCCATGTGAATATAAATCTATAAAAAGCATACGGCCATTGCCTTATGTCCTTAAAATAATCCAGGACTGGGCCTTAAGGTTATGTGTTTAATGTATATTATATTACGTATTAACAGCTCAGCACACAGAAACGTTAAACCAAAACAGAGAAAATAATGAAACCATGTAAAAGAACAGCCACCAACAAGTTAAGTTTTCAGCGATTTGATGACCATTTCAATATAACATTAATAAAAGGCTAATTTTACCCCAAAATGTATTTAAAACTATTGTAAATATAACATTTGATACTGTACAGAGTTTTTGTTTAGTAAGTAGAATAAATGAGGACAGCCAAAGTGGAGGAAAGAAAGAGAGCAGAGGGAGAAAAACACAACGACCAAGACACAGAGGAGAGCAGTGAGTCTGAAGGTGGGCTATTAATGCTACAGTCATGCTAACTATCATCTAGCCTCTAACAGCTAATCTCTTTATCCATAACACCTGAAAAGACATGAAGCTGTTGAATAAAACATATTCCTACGTCAGGAAGAACTGACTCTATTCTGATATAAATAAAGCTGTATATATGTACAGTATATAAATACATATGTATATGAATGACTTAATGGGAACCTGTAGGAATGGGGAAACCTCCAGTCAACATCTCAACATCTCAACCACTGTGTTTAAGATACAGGTTTACAAATTTGCTACCATCTACCACTTTATTAACGTCCCTCCAAATTTTAGGAACAAAAACTCCCAGAATGTACAAAAGAATATCAAAATTAAGCTAATGCTGTACAATATCTTCCCAAACAAATCAGAACCCTCTGGGTGGAACGCCATCGTGGAACTACTGCAATATTGCAAACAAATGTATTTGATATTCGATTATGAAATACATAATTTATCTAAACCTGTTTCTTCTGTCACTACTATCAACAACCTACTGGCTATCTAGGTCAAAAGAAAACATTTAAGCAGCAACTGTTAACTTGTCAGACAGTTCTTTAATTGACAGTGCCAACAGTCTATCTATGAACACTACCTGACTAGCTGACTAACCCTACACACAAAACACAACTTTCTTTGAATATTGTATTAATTAAATATCAGCTATCACCTGCACAGTTACCTGACACACCATAGAGACTACCATAGTATTTAAGAAAAACAAAAGTGCTGTATGTAATGTTCCCTCAAGCTGAAAGATAAGCACAAATAAATAAGGTTTTGTGCAACTCAGTCAAGAATAAGGTGACCATTAAAAAGGCTTAAGAATAAAATGAAAGGCTTTTATGCAGCCAGGTACTGATGTAACAAGTGGATGAAATTTAAAGGGGAGAAAAATATGGCTGGGCTCTTATTTGTGAGCATGAATAACTCTCTCGCAAAGGTAGAAACAATACAGCCAAGTCTGTAAACTATGTGGTTTGATTTCTTTATGAATTTCTTTCTGATTCAGAACTGTTAACATTATGAAAACATTAATCTAATTAGATTTTCTTTTTTTATTGCTATGTATTCTAGTTATTTTACAATTTGCCATCTATGATGCACCACAAGAATGTCTATTGATGTTGATGAGGTCACCAATTACATTTTTTTAAACTTTGATTTATGACTTGGTTCTCAATTTTCTAGCTTTGTGAGACAGTTGATAATGTTAATAGATGGTAATAAATTGCCTAAAGTCAAAGGGAAAAACAATGTATTCACAGCATTTTAGTGCAGACGTTCCCCTAGAGATAGCTGATGGAAGGAGAAGATGTGGTGATGATGGGAGAGATATAGAGCAATAAAAAGAACGGAAGGAAGGAAAAGGGGCATGTCAGAAAGAAATTAGTGTGGAATTCTTAGTGGCTGTCTGACAGCTTGTACTGCTATGTAAATACTATGCATAAATACACTAAAACTATTACCACATTATAAATACATAATTCACTAAAACTATTACCACATTATAAAGTACTAATTCAAAGTCAACATCTGTAGTCAAGTATGGTGTGTTCTACAATTCATTTTTCTGGTGTTTTATTGAAGTTAAACATAACATTCTGAGATAGTATACTTAAAATGCCTCCTAAATCACTAGAGAATGAGCTAATTTATGACTAAGAAAGGGTAAATAGTGTACGGAAGTATTTTCAAAATGCCTGAAAATAGTTAACAGTGTGGCCTTTTAGACAGTGTAAGACTCCTCTCTTTTCCTCTATTCATCACACAAACCAACACAAACACTCCCTTAGTTCCACACTAGGCTCTTTACTATGTAATCAAACCTGAGGTTAATAACAATTTTAATGAGATCTATATATAGATTTATCCATCTAGTTTTATCATGTATTGTCTATTATAGATTAAAATCTAGAATATGCAGGGTTTGATCCGCGGATTTAAACTACCAACCTCACAGGCAGTGATTAAGGGTAGTTAAATAGGGCATCACCCACAACAAGCAGGGAAGCGGCCAGATGGCTGGATTTAACTAACCAAATAACTAAAGCTATACATCAATTCAGGTTGTCTCATTTCCTCTCGATTTGTGAGAAAACATGTAGTTTCATTACGATGTGTTCCATTATTATAAATATAATATACACACATCCCCGGCTAGGACTGGGCAGTAGTATATGTTTGGTACAGCTGTGTTTAGTGGAACAGAGACGACCATGGAGACGACGCCCGATGTTACATCTGTTAGCCTAGCTTCTGTTAGCCTAGCCTAGCGGAGCTCCGCCATTACCAGGCAGCGTCCTGCGGGCCTGCTCGACACCACAGTCCCCCAGCAGCAAACGTTTCATTTTTGACATTTCACATTTAAGCCGCTGTTTCCTATTTATATACAATTATATGGTTGTGGGGAAATAATTTTCAATGTTTTGTCTTTCGGCTACTGCGGTTAGCATTCCTCTCTGAAACCTCTGGGTTAGCATCATAGCTTAGCTTGCGGTGCCGCCGGAGTACCAGGGAGGAATGCTAATATGACGCGTTTCGTCTCGTTAAACTATAAATGCCCCCACACGCAAACACGCACACACACCTTTATAGTACGACAACAATATCCATCATAATCCATAACGTTTAACACAGCTGGTCTGAATGTTTTAAAGCGATCTCAGATGTAAATCTAGACATCATCAGACCGACCGGCTGGACTCCTGACAGACATACACATATATAACTGGGTTATACGATATATAATCTAACTGTTAACAGTCTTGTGAGGTTTGTGCAGATATATAACTGAGTGTGCGAACCTTTTTAATATTGTAAACTCGGGTCAACATGCCGACGCCTCTGTCGTTGAGGATGGTCAGCTTCTCTGCCAGCTTCTGCTGGCTGGGCTGGATCACTCCTCTAGACATCCTGCTGCTCGATCAAATCAACTATTCAAACCCAAAAATATCTTTAAAACGTCCGCGGATTTTGGTTCCGTTGATCGTGAAAAATCCGTGTTTTGTAGTGATTAGATGTGGCCCATGTTGAGGTATTGTGGGCCCGCAGCTTCCTGTGCTCCACCCCGCTGTGTGTGTTCTGGGAGAGGAGGGGCGTGTCCTGCTGCCACAACGAGGCTCCGCTCCTGGGATTTGGGAAGACAGAGAATACGAGCGAAGCGAGAGACTACGCTTCCTGTACTTCCGTCTTCTCTTAAAACCCTGTTAAACAGAGTAGAGAGCTTCTTTTTCGACTGGGAGTCAACGAGAGTGTCTCTAACCCAAATGATAAATTGTTCCATTGAATTACTAATTGATACCATCAAATTAGTCATCTGTTCCCTTGAATTTGTAATGCGTGCCCTCGTTTGCTTAATTAGTTCCATCAAATAAGTAATTCCTGCGTTCTATTTTCTAGGCTATCACCTCCAATTCATTCCCTTTTCCCTATTCAATTTTGACACACTCGTTATGGACTGCTTGGATGTCATATTTTTATGAGAGCCGAGCATTCTATGAAATTATTTATAATTTGAGGGAACAATTAATAATTTGAGGGAATGATTTATCAAAATATTCTCCTCTGACCCCTGGGGGGCGCTGTAGCGTCTCACATTCGGTCCGATATCTTTTGTTTCTGCGGGGGGCTTATTTGATTTAGCCGAACAGCATTATGTTTAAAGTTTTAACAAGCTACCGATAGTGATATGAGACCTAGACCTGTCTTTAAATTAGTCAAAATAAATGTGTTTAGCAAGTGTTTCTTTTCACACGTGTGTGGTATGGTGCTGAATGATCATGCATTTCCATGAGGTTTTTACATAAATTAGCTGCTATACACATTATATATGGCTACCCTGCTAAATGACTAACATGAATGTCCATGACCATGATATCCTAACTTATGCCCCATCTAAATTTTCCATAGGTTGAATGGCGTGTGAACATCTTGATATTTAAACTCTAACATCTTTGGAGAAGAGTTGTCCTGGTTTTCAGAACGAGGCTCTTTTCCTGCGACCAGCCTCTCGGTGCGTTCGATTGACCCTCGTCAACTAGTAAACTTCGGAGTAAGACGAAGTAGCTGCCAAGTCTTAAATAAAGAGATAAAGTGAAGACATTTCCACGATAGTTGACTTTAGCCGTTGTAATTATTGACTAATCATAATCCTTGGATCTCATTGGCAGTGTGTGATTGTGTTTATTTGAAAAACAGATGTTTGGAAATGCTTTTTTTACAGGGTATTTTTTGAACAAGATGGGAAGACAAGATAGTAGGAAAATAAAGGTGAAGACCTAATTTACAATTGGAAACACACTGGAAACTCAAATTTGAATGCTTCTGGATATTCTTCTAATAAACCTGGCACATTTTTACCATCTCAACTGATTTCAACTTAGACTGGTACTTTGCATGTTTGCTTTGTTTTTTATTTTGTATGTTTTTTGCAACTATTTTGCTATATTTATTGTCATTCTGTTCATAGGTTATACTTTCAGATAGTATTTTGAGTGAATGGAACAAATAGTACATCTCAATCACTTGTTTTCAGTGAAAGCTTGGCATCCACAGTGTCTTTCCAGTCTTTCAAGTTTGTGAAGTGGTTTGGCTCTATGAAGCCTTCATTTTGGATGAGCCTAAGCCTAGAGGTTGTGGATTTCCTCCAGACTAGTGTTAGGTAGTGCAAATAGTCTTCGTCTCAGGACAATTCTGGGCATTTTGTCTTGTGCTGATGCTGCAAAAATATTATAAGTTCTGCTCCATTTCGCACCATTTTGCGGAAATATATATAACTAACAATTTTACGAGGAGCGCCCGAACGCACCATCACGTTGACGCTACTTCCGGCTCTGTTAGACGGCTGTCTGTCTGCAGAGACTCTTCATGATCGGCTGTGGTTCTCACATGTTCGTCCTGCAGGGAACATCTTTAGGTTTAGTACGGCGGTAGACCAGCCTTCTCTTGTGCAGCCGATCAGTTTGTTTCAAAAGATTTAGACGAGGTAGGTGATGCACGAACATAGTTAGCCATAAAAATACCATTTAATAGTTTCTTCATTTTTGCCCACAATAAGGTATCATTAGTAAATCTGACTGACTGTCACCCCATAACATACAATTTAAATGAGGTTTTATTGGTTTTACAGATCAGTCCAAAACACCGGGGTATATTTAGCAGTAATTTCACTACGTGTTCATGTCTGCTTCCTAGAAGCCCCTGGCTTGTTTCTACGGAGGCCTGTTGGTCCAGATGCGATGCATTCTCTGGCCCAGGAGATCCAAGGCTTCTCTAAAGGCAGTCTGAAGAAACAGTGCACACGTGTGACTACCGTGACCGGTAGACGGCTGTTGGAGAGGAGGGATGGAGAGGAGGGAGAGGTAGAGGAGGTGGAGGAGGAGGGTACAGGCTGTGGCTTTGTTGAAGACAACAGTCTAGACCTTCAAGTTGGCGTTGTCAGGCCCTTTCTACTGCTGGGTAACACATATTACTACTATTAGTACTACTACTACTAACATTAACACTACTACTACTACTATCACCATTACTACTACCATTACTACCACTATTACCATGAACAAGATTTTTTAGTTTCCTGACTTTCACCCCTGACCTGATCTCCTACCCAGACCTTCACCCAGAACATCCGGAAGTAACTTTCTTCTTTGTTCTGAACAAGATGCCCCTGATCTATTCCACTAATAGACCTACAAAACATTTAAATGTACACATGGTGTAGGTTGATGGTGGAACAGTACTGCTCGCAGAATAGGAGGTACTTGCCTGCTGGACCTTGTGGGGTTTTAAGTGGCTACTCGTCTCACCATTCCAGGCCTCCAGTGGTTATACTGGTTTGTTAAATCCCTTACCACATCCTCCATTAACTCCTGAATCTGCTCTTTGTCTGTAAGGATAGCATCACGCCATCTTCTCACAGGTTTCTCTGATATTTTTGTAGAAACTCTAGTCTGACAGTTTTCTCTTGCCAATAGAGGTTATTCTTGCTTTGCATGGGTTTATGTTCATCCTAGCCCATGTTAGGGTGTCTTGATGCTTTCAGAGAGCCACTGTTCTCCTTGGTAAAGAGTGAGTTGACAAATATAAAAGGGATAACTATCTTGTCAGTTATCTTCATCTCTCTTTATCTGTGCTCTTCTCAATCAATCATGCAGTCAAATCATGTCTGCTTGTGGTACATTGATACCTACTTTCTTCTTCTGTTGTTTTTTAATCTGCTTCCTCTTCTGCACAATAGTTTAATTTCTTTCCGTTGCCCACAATGTTTTTGTTCCTTAACTGCTCTTTCCCTTTTCTCATCAACTCTAAAACCTTCTTTTGTGTTGTAGATAGTATTGAATATCACTTGTTTTCATGTGTTTTTCCTCCCTGTCTGTGTTAACTGCTGAGAGGCATTGCAGTGTGGATGTCTTCCTCATTAGTGACAGAGCTGCTGAACTGTAGTTTGTCACCTGCAGCTGAACGTCACATGACTGACTAGCGCCTCCTTAATTAATGGGAGGTCATTGTGCCTGTTGGCCCCTCTAGGAAGCACCTTCTTTCCGCAGTGCATTTTATTACCAAAATAAATAATAAATAAAACGTTTTCTATTTTTGTTTGTCTTATTAACCAACTCGGCAGCATCATCAAGTTCACTCATCATTATAGCCGTTGTCATAGATAGGGAGGTTAGTACAGCTGTGAAGTTGGCAGTTTGTTGATATGTAGGTGGGGGGTGTTAGCGGTGCCCTGGACAAGTTTTAATAACTTGGTTTCTGAATGGTGGCTGCTCTTATCTTATCTCCCCAGACTACGTCCTAATCTGGATGTCTCTGATTTCACAGCCTCTCAGGACGCAGCCCATGACATGGACACACTGCAGAGATATAAGGTCTGTATGAGGAGCCCATCGGAGGGACGCCCGGCACTTTGGTTTGATTGCAGTGGTAACAACATCAGTTTAGAGGCAATTAACAAGTCAGTTAATCTAGTCAATTAATCTATTGAGTCTTAAAATCTTATTTTCCTGAAAACAAGTGAAAACATCTGGGGTGAGGTCATTTAATTTGCTTCTACTTTTCTTGAATCAATAATTTCAACAAGTAGAGCGACTTGATCTTGGCGAATATGTCAGTATTTTTTAAACCTCTGCTTTCAGTCCCGGATGGTCAAAGTATAGTTTGTCCGCTACATGATGTAAAGTAGGTAGACACATGCTCATCGAATGTCTCATTACAAAATCATTGGGCATTAATATGGAGTTGTTCCCTCTTTGCTGCTAGAACAGCCTCCAGTCTTCTGGGAAGGTTTTCAACTAGATGTTGGAACATCGCTGCAGGGATCTGTTTCCATTCAGCCACAAGAACATTAGTGAGGTCAGTACTGATGTTGGGGGATCAGGTCTGGATCACAGTTCCAGTTCATCCCAGAGGTGTTGGATGGGGTTGAGGTCAGAGCTCTGTGCAGGACACTCAAGTTCTTCCACACCGATCTTGACAAACCATTTCTGTGTGGACCTGCTTTGTAAACAGGGGTACTGTCGTGCTGAAATAGGAAAGAGCCTTCCTCAAACTGTTGCCACAAAATTGGAAGCACAGAATCGTCTAGAATGTCATTGTGTGCTGTAGCGTTAAGATTTCCCTTCACTGGAACTAAGAGGCCTGAACCATGAAAAACAGCCCCGGACCATTAACCCAATCCACTAATTAGAAGTGGTGTCTGCATACTTTTGGCCCTGTAGTGTATATAATCTATGAACTGAATCCCAGTTTGACCTCATTCTGCAACAGAATCTCTAGTTTACCAGCGATAGATTTAATCACCATTCCCCCAAGCTGTCAGATCGTGTGCAAGTGACTTGATTGACAGCCTTCACCTGATTGGTGCATTGGTGCATTTGGGTTGCAGGGCGGGCCCAGATCAGTCCATTGACTTCACACACACACACACACACACACACACTGACTGCAGCGAGCACGACACAGGGACCCACCACTGTTCCACATCTCAAACTACAAGAGGCTGAAATGATACAGAAATCATGCCGAGCACTTTATTTGTTAAACAAGTGAAACAGCATTGGAAACAAGTGAGATTATCTCAGGGAATTATCAGATTTTTTTCACTTGTTTTAAGGAAAATAAGATTTTAAGACTTAATACTAGATTAAATTCCATTGTAAGATGAAGACATTTTGCAGTGCGGTCATGTAGATATGTTCTGTGGGCTGGCCGCATTCAGCCAGTGGCCAGAGACTCCTGTGACACATGAAATGACAGTTTAGCCCAGTAGAGGGAGTAAATGATCACTGCAGGCTAGCACCGCCTCTCGTACATCAAAGAAATGTGACTGCTTCTCTCTGCAGTGGCTGCTTCCAGCCACGCTCCTGTCTCTGCCCATGTCATCACAGCACAATAAACGAGAGGGATTTCAATTAGTCTCTCTTCCTGTCTCTGGGTGTAAGTCTAGATGGCTAAACTACTTCACTGACAAGGGATTCTGGGATGGCTTCACCCAGGAAACATGAAGAAACTGACAGGAAGCCCAGAGGCACTGAATACTGAATAGTCTGTTTTTGCTTTTAGAGCCTTTGAATATTGTCTGGCATCACTAATCTATTAACACATGTTAACAATTTACCAGTCACTAGCAAAATATGTTCCCTATCAACTTGTGTTCTTATAACGTCTGGAAATTAAATGCATGTTCATGTTACAAACAGGCTTGTGAAGAACTAGTGCTTAAAACTAGACAATGAGACAATTTAGCTGAACTGTGTGAGGATAGAGAGACACTGTAGGATGATGTAGAACCTCCCTCTCTCTCCCTCTCTCTCTATATATAGAGTATATTAGAACTTCCCAAAGGCAGAACAGCATTTAAAACAAGGCAATAAAATAAATACACACACAATAAACCAAGAATAAGAGCAATATAAAATATGTCCCTCAGTTTGTCATGCTGTCTGTCGCTCAGGGGTCTTAAGTGTCTGTCTGTCTCTCTGTTTGTCTCTCTCTGTCTGTCTCTCACCTCTTCTCTCTGTCTCTCTCCCCTTCTCTCTCTCTCAGGTGTCTCATGTGTTGAATGTGGCGTATGGAGTAGCAAATCTGTTCCCAGGTCAGTTGGTTTACAGGATGGTCAACATCCTGGATGTCCCAGAAACAAACATCACTTCCTACCTGGAGGACTGCTGCTCCTTCATAGACCAGGCCCTGGAGCAGGTACACACACACACACACACACACACACACACACTCTGTCGCTCTGTTTCACTCTCTCTCTCTCTCTCCTCAGAGTGGTGTGGTGCTGGTCCACTGTAATGCTGGTGTCTCACGCTCATCCTCCATCGTGATTGGATACCTGATGTTGAAGGAGGGGCTGTTATTTGATGATGCGTACAGGCAGGTGAAGCAGGCCAGGCCCTCGGTTTGCCCCAACCCCGGCTTCTACCAGCAACTACAGAACTATAAACCTTAAAGACTACAACCCCCAACCCCGGCTTCTACTAATAATTACAGACAAGCAAACATCAAAGAACTACAAGACCCAAACTCTTGACTTTTTGTTTTATATTGTATTTATGTAAAAAAAACTCTTGAAATTGACATTGTAATCCATCTGTTTAAATAAAGTATCACATTCTTGTACTAGTATTATAATTGAATAATAATTTATTTTAGGATTAACTGTTATTTGACATACCATCAGGATGCCTATTGTAGGCTTAGACATTTTTAATAGACATTTTTTATCATTTCTACTTAAAATCCAGAAAATAAAAATCTCTGTGTGTCATCCCTGCCTGCCAGTAGGGGGCGCCTGCCTCCCTCCGGTTCACAGAGAGAGAGGGATGGTTTAAGGGAGAACAGATGAGAGGAGAAGGAATATAGGGAGAGAGAAAAAGAGAGAAAGATGAGAGAAGTACTGAGTAAGAGGAGGAGAAGACGGATCGAGGGAGGGAGCAACATTCAGAGAGAGGGGGGGAGCAAGCGTCAGCACTCCACGCGTTAAAAGGGGCAGATGGTAACCGTGGGTAACTGAGGAGCCAACCACTCTCCTGGCCACAGAGCAAGAGATCAGCAGAGGGAGAGAGAGAGAGAGAGAGGAACGCACACAGCGCAGAGGAGGACAAGGGAGAGAAACCCAGAGCTTCACGCCTTCTCTAAGAGAGAGAGAGAGGAGCAAAGACAGAGAGACGAGATGGGAAGATTGACAGTAGCTAGCTCAAAAGTATTTGTCTACTAACAGAGAGAGAGAGAGGAAGGATAGGAGGACAAGTGGAAGCAGAGAGAGAGAGAGGTTGTGTTGTAAAGAGTGCAGGAAGCGGCAGCGGACAGAGACGGAGAGATAGTTAACACAGACAGAAGTAGAGGATGAGAGATGGAGGACAGGGACGATTCAGGGAGAAATGTAGAGAAATTGAACCAGAGCGATGAGGAAGAGTGAGTGACAAGTTAAGACAGACGAATTCAATTTGGAAAGAAGAAGATTTATAGAGAAATATTTCCAGAGAGAAAATTGCTGGGAGAAATTTGATGAGAGGCACGTTTAGAGGAGAGAGATAGAAAGATTTAGAGAAAGATAGAAAGATTTAGAGAGAAAAGAGCAGAGTAAAGACCGAACGAGGGATGAATAGAGAGATAGAGAAGCCAGAGAAGACAATGAGGGGAGGGAGGGAGGGATGAGGGAAGAGAGAGAGAGAGAGAGTCGCAGTACAACTCAGAGAAGAGAGAGAATAAAGCAGAGCAGCGGAGAACTAAACTCTATCACTTCATAAACAGGAGGAGCAGGAGAGGAGGAAGAAATGGGCAGAGGAGAGAGTTGAAGACGAGAGAGGAGGTCAAGGGGAAAGGAGAGGGGAGAAGGAAGAAAGGAGAGGAAACCAATTAAGTTTATTGCACTTTTTCAACTTACGTTCTCTCTCTTGTCATCTGTCTTATTCCCAGACAGACAGACAGATAGATAGATAGATAGATAGATAGATAGATAGATAGATAGATAGATAGACAGACAGACAGACAGATAGACAGACAGACAGATAGATAGATAGATAGATAGATAGATAGATAGATAGATAGATAGATAGACAGACATGGCGATAGCTACTACATTGTGATCAGCTCCACTCATCTCCGTGACGGACAGCTGCGGAG
>OMKK01054424.1:0-14714 GCA_900302305.1 Polymixia japonica
GTGTGTCTGTGTCTGTCTGTGTCTGTGTCTGTGTCTGTGTGTGAAAGGTAGGATGAGTGATGTGATAATAATGGGATGGTCACTGCCTCCAGGACCTAGGACCTGTCAATATGGCAAAATAGGCATAGAGTGGACCACTCTTACCCACACAGCAGCACAGCACTTCCCCAGTCATCTGTGTTACTGCCTGTCCAATCTCGGAACCCATCAGCCAATTGGTCTGACGACGATTTAGCCTCTGGGGGCAATGGCCAATATTCCGGTGTGGTCAGCGGATAGCTGGATAACGGACAACGGATATCCGAGCCAAGACTTTTAATTAAATTTAAAAGCTAATTAAAAGATAGAATTTAAAAAAAAATAGCCAGTGGGTTCCGAAATTGCATTTCGGCCAATGCGTTCTGTCTCTTTTGCTCTCCACTGTTTACCTGCATGCAACCAAAGCCCCCTCATACGTGATTGGTCAATACTACTCGGACTACAAACAGACTACAAATGGAAATCAGAATGCTTCCTATAACAAAATCTTGTCCCGTTGTCTACAGATTCTGCATTCATATGCGGAATCTGTTTGTAGAGATTACTGCCTGTCTAGCCACCATCACCCTGATATAATAGCTAAGGGCAATCAGAGTTGAAATGTGGCCTCAAAGTGCTGCAGAGGGCAGCGTATTAAAGAAAATCTTGAGAGGAAAAGGAGGAAAATAATAGCTTGCCACATCGGAGATAGTTGCATCGTCACTTATGATGAATGATGTCATGGAATAACTTTTAGTTATTTATTTATTTATTGTTTGTCTTTCAGGGAAAGAAAGGTGAAAGTGGATTACCTGGAGTGGATGGCCTTCCTGGACCACCTGTGAGAACATTTTGAATTGTGTAGTATTGAAAAAAATGTGCACTCACCCTGGTTATGAAAGTGAATCAACAGTTGAAAAATTACCTCTTTACAATGTTTCATTTCCATACCATTTCCTGCACTTTCATGACTTCATGCCACATTTACATGACCTCTTAAGGAGAATAAATTAATGCTTTACTCCTACACTACTTCTCTCTAAAAGGAATCTTCACAACCTGTTTTCACAGAGGGAACTAAGCTGGCTAGGTTAGGACCTGAATCAATTAATTTTCCAAATTGCTCCCTCAAACAAAATGGAAATACACATCAGGACATTTTAATGAGTCGGAATATTGTAATAGCCCCATCTAGTGACTACAGGCTGGTACTGGGTCATGTACTACTAGACTGGTAATCTGTTCTAAATGGACCATATGTATAAAGATGTCTACCTTTGGGCTTGACACCATTTGGAGCCTTCTTTATCCCATCGACAGATATATCTATGATCCCATTGAACAGTATAATATGCACCCTTCAATTCCGAACACCAATCCAGGAGGATGGCATCTTTATGCATCTGGTCCATTTTACGCATACATCATGAGATGGATAAAGACCAATGTTTCTAGCAAATGAATTGATTATCTAATCATACGAATCTTCACTGATTTGTATATTGCAGGGTCCTCAGGGTCCCTCTGGACCACCAGGAAACACAGGACACACTGGACCCCCTGTAAGTGACAGGAAACAGAGACCAGGATTACAGTTAACACCATATCTGATCCATAGCTTTTACAATCTATATACTGTATTTCTGTTACAGAAAGTAGAACATGTTACGAACTTGTCATATTCTGTTTCTTACTTTATAAAGGGTCTACCTGGTGAAATTGGATTTTCAGGCAAGCCCGGAGAGTCAGGAAAGCCTGTAAGTTGGTACTTTCTTTTTTCTTTCTTTGTGATTTGTTTATGATGTTTTTTGTCATAGTCATACAAGTTATATATACAAGTTACTACATAGTCATACAATCTCTCGTTCTCTGCTCATGTTTACATTCTGCCTTGTATCTGTAATTCAAAGGGTCTGCCTGGTAAAGATGGTCTGGATGGTCTCCCTGGAAACGATGGCACCATGGTCAGTAGCGTGGCCTTTGCATTCACTATTCTCATACCGGTGTTAGGGGTACCATTCATGCTAGCAATGACTGTGACTTGGGGTTATTCTCTCTCTCCAACTTCAAAGCTACCAGTAATGTGCCTGCCAGCATGAAAAATGATTGTGCCACCAATTGAGACAATACTAAATCCTGCTATCAACTTTCAAAAAGAAGAGTATAAAAACAGAATATAGTGTTAAGTACGCTGTGTACAGTTAGACTTTGATTGTACTGGGTAACTCTGGGTTTGAATGTGAGTGTATTTGTGGATAAGCCTTCCTGCATCACCATCTATGTTCTTGCCCTGGCCATTTTCTAGACAAAGAATGTCTTCTTACTCAACTTGGCTTGTAAATAAGGGTTAGGAAAGTATGACATGATAGACTTCTTGTGTCTCTGAAGGGGCCTAGAGGAGAGCGTGGAACAGACGGTTTTCCTGGCAAACCTGGACCCAAGGTAAAGTGACTCAAGTTTGTCCAGAAACATACTGTAAACTACTGGAGGTTCATAGAAGTCTGAAGTAAATACCAAGAACATGAGAGGTATGAGAGAATGTGTATTTTCCTATTTCAAGTTGGACATTTAATGGTCTTTTTCTTTTCCAGGGTGAGGATGGACCTCCTGGTCCAAGAGGACCTCCAGGGGAGAGAGTGAGTTCACAGCTGTTGCATTTTCTCTGGTTTGTGTGTTTCCTAAGGTTAAGCACCTCATATTTATCATAACTTATCACATGTATGTTTGCCACAGGGAGGAGCCGGTTTACCTGGACAGCCAGGTGTTGAGGGACCAAGCGGACAAAAAGGAGTTCCGGTTGGTTTGGTTACATGTTCATCAGTGCACTTTGCCTTCACTGTTGCTTCTTTGGAGAGGGAAGCACTGTCTAGCATTTTAAAAAGAAAAAAATGTTGATGTTCATGCTAGCAATGACTGTGACTTGGGGTTATACTCTCTCTCCAACCTCAAAGCTACCAGTCATGTGCCTGCCAGCATGAAAAATGATTGTGCCACCAATTGAGACAATACTAAATCCTGTTGATGTACGAATGCCATCTACAGACTGCAGAACTTTTACTTTCTTGGATTTGATTGTGGCTTCTTCTAGGGCGAAAGAGGAAACGATGGAGCCATCGGGCCGAAAGGTGAAAAGGGCGACAAGGTGAGAAAGAAATCACATCGGAACTACCGTACAAAAGTACTGATCCTTTTTATAACGGCTTTTCCTTTATGAACTGTACAACAATTTTAAGGTGGAAGAATTTGACAAGCATTATGCTGAAAGAATTGTTCTGTATCACACCGCATTCGTTACGGAGTCACCGTCCTCTGTCGCGGTAATGGCCACCTCGAGGTATTAGCTGTAATAGGGTAATTAGTATGCAGACAATGAGAGTACACTGTCTCTTGCCTTAGGGTGAAGTGGGAGGCAGGGGACCTCCTGGTATTCCAGGAAATGTGAGTAAAGTCGCTTGCTTGTTTCAGTTAGCAATTAGCATGAAGTAATCAGTGTGATATACTCCATGGACAGAGATGCATTTTTCATATGTTTACATTTATTGTTTATTATGTTTATGTTTGTTTATACATAAAATATTGACGTCTGTTATCATTTTTAACCTGTAGGTGGCCGAAGTTATTCCTGAGCCTGGTGAACCAGTAAGTAGTAGACCTTGTTTATAAAAACATATTATTAGAAAGAAAATGTTAACGTCAATTTCCCATGGACTGGTGTTAAAACCTGACATTTTACCTCACAGCTTATAGACATAGTGTGCTTTATGTATAAAGATGTAAAAGCCCTTTTTTTGACTCTAGGGAATACCTGGAGAGAAAGGAGAGAAGGGGGATCAAGGGAACCCAGGAGAAATGGTGACTTTATGTTCTTTTTTCTTTGTCTTCTTGTGTTTTGTACATTTTGCTTTGCAATCAAATGGCCTGGGTCATTTTGGCAATACGCAGGGGTTTCCACTAGATGTCAGTAGAGATTCAGTATGGAAATGGCCATATAGCCACCTGACAACTACTACAATATGTCTGCTCAGAGGACACACGTTACCCATTCACTGGTATTGGAATGTGTACAGTAACAGTGCAGGTCACCCTGCAGTGTGAAATCTGATACATAAGTGAGCCTGTAATCAGGCCTCCAAATACATACTAATACTAATATGAACTATCTAACTTGAACACACACACACACACACACACACAAATACTTATGAAATGAATTGTAGCTGTTGAATTTCCTTTGTAATTTCATCTCTGCCTCTAACTCTATCAAGGCACCCTGCGGAGGTAATGTGTGCTCTGTTAATTACTTTGTCATAGGACGCCTCATCAATTATTCATACGTGGATATTGTTATCATGTACCACCTTCATTCATTTTCCATCATCATCTGTATCATCATCTGATCTCACCACCAAATTAACACTATTATTGGGAAGACATCTTTTCACAGTGGCACTAACAGTACTAGACTGACAATTTTGTGAGAAGATATTAAAACTAAAACAAACATATGACAAGAAAACATATTACATGTTTTGTGTGTGTGTATGTGTATGAGTGTGTGTGTGCTGGTGGGGTACAAGTAGCCTTACACTAATATGAATAACTTACTTGAATAAATAACTGTTATTTTCTCTGTAACTAACTTCTGTGCCATCTCACGAAGGGTCAAAGAGGATTACCTGGTGAACAAGGCTTCAAGGGACTGCCCGGCCCACAGGTAAGAAGCTAGTAATCCTTTACTTTCAAAGTCACAAAACGTTCCGTTTATATAATCTTTTTTTTTTTAATGGCGTATTTGTGATTTGTCATTTTTTTCTTTCTCTTCTTTTTCCCTTTAAACCAGGGTCCAAAAGGTGACACTGGAGTTCGAGGAGAGACCGGGCGTGTTGGAGACCCTGTGAGTACACTGGGATATGGTTTTACTTTTGAGCACTCAATGGGAAGATGTATTGTAGACGCTTTAATAACAGACATGTTCTCCTTAGGGCCCACCCGGATTAACCGGTCCTCCGGGTGCTCGCGGATTACCAGGCAGTGTGGTAGGTCATTTGTGTGGAGGGACCACTTAGGCCCTGCACCTTTTTGAAAATCGTTCAAGGTGCTAGTCAGAGATGACTGTGCATATGACACGTGACTATCTACTGTACAAGTACATCTACGACTTCTAGTATCTCTAGTAGAGTATGATCAGTACTATGAGATGACAGATCAAGTCAATACGTAACTAACAAAGTCAGTGATCTTAAGTGTCCGTGTCTTATATAGGGCATCCCTGGAATCATTGGACCTCCTGGTCCAGCTGGACAGAGAGGAGACAAGGTCAGTACGTGATTGAAAAGTGTGGGCATGTTCGGTTAAATTGGTATTTAAACATTAAACATTTAAGCTATGTTCAGTACAGCTTGGGCAACACTGAGTGAGAGAGAAAGTTTGACGTGATGTTGCAGCTGGATGGGGTGTTAGAGGAAAGGGGGCTTGGGTATGAGCAGGGGTGTTGGGGAGATCAATTAGACACAAACATCACAGAAGTTCACCAAACAAACATTGTAAAAAAGTGATTGGGTGAAGTAGCCAGCCTGAAATGTTATGTAGAGGACGTGTAATTCTGAGCAGCAGCTTAATCTGCTAATGTACCTGTTTTTACATAATTAGTTTATTTTGCCATTCGATCTAGGGGGAGACAGGTAAAGAAGGCCATGCAGGACCTGCAGGCCCACCTGGAGACCCTGGTTTGACTGGACCCCCTGGACCACCAGGAAAGGGGAAAGATGGACAAAACGTAAGACATAGATATCCCCATCACAGTTTATTTAAAACATCAATATAATCTTGTCATATTGTCTATATTGTCTATAGCATACAAACTGTGCCAACTGTAATCCAGACTCAAGATAAAGGACCTTGTGTTCCCTGGCTCGCTTCCAATTAGTCCATTAAGGAAATAGAGGTCTTAAGCGTGTCTCTGAGAGTCCCCTCACGTCCTACATGCCTGTTGGCTGTACACATCTACCTCCTTCAGTCTGTAATTCATGTGGAACCACATCATAGTATGACTGGCTCTACTGGAACAGCACAGCCAAAGCACATCCATGCCAAGGATTTAACCTGAGTTGGCAGATTTTGGTTCTGCAGCTTGACATGTTTCTTGTTCATTTTTCAACCCCAGACATGTGGTCAATCTGCTGACACAAACAGGAAAAACATTGTTAAGACACATTACATTAAGCCAACATGTGAGCACCACAGATTTGGCTCACAGCAGTCGTGCTTTTTATTGCTGCCAGGTGCAGCCCTTAGGCTTTGTTACAATTACTGTATGTGCACAAAGAATAGTAACCCATACAGACTTTCAAGTCTAATTGATTTATTCTCAAAGGTGCATAATTCTAGGACTTCAATGCCAAGTGATATGATTGATGTCATTTGTGATATTACAGGGGGAGACGGGACCACAGGGAATTCAAGGACCTCCAGGGCTGAAGGTAACACCATTTGAGAAGGTTGGGAGAAAGCTTGTCTCCGTGTGTCCACGTGTAAAGCTTGGTCGGTTGCCCAAGGTGTTGTTTTTTAACACGCACAGGTGCTCTTTTGTCGGTGAGGAAAACGTTTTTTTTTCTGGCACGGATGAGGAAAAACAATTCATTTTCGTTGAAAGAAACTAAAGCAATTTCTATGGCCACCACACTGTGACCACCACACTATGACCACCACGCTGATTATGACTAGCTCTTGGGCGTTGGATGGGAAAGGCTAGACAGGGGCATTCACTGGATTTACTGGGTGATGTTGTTCACCCTGATCAATTATACGTTTCCCCTTCTGAGTACCAAAATGTCAACTGCAGATTGGATTTTTTTTTTATTACAGATTTTTAAAAGTGTGGTATTTCTGGGGTCAGCGGCCACTGCAGAATGTGACAGTAACGACAGTGCTGTGCCAATCTCTTAGCCAAACATTGCAATTGAACTGACATTATCTGAGGCCCAGGACTCCGAAATTAACTTTTCTTTTCTTTTTTTTCCCCAGGGACAACCGGGGTCACCGGGATTACAGGGACCTCCGGGGAACAGGGGTTCCCCCGGAGAAGGCAAAATGGGACTTCAGGTATGGACACTATCGTCAAACATTGCTCACTTATCTCCTTTCTGCGAATTTCTCTCTGTGTGCTTAACTGTACAATATTTTGTATTTTACAGGGACCTCCTGGGCCTAATGGGGAACCCGGGCCGGCGGTAAACATTTTTATGAAGATAGACGTGTGACGCATCCATGTCTAACCTGTCACATATCTCTTCTAATATGTTTTTTCTTGGTTTTTTGGCTCAGGGCATGAGGGGTCCACCAGGGGTCGCTGGTCCTCAGGGTCCTGCTGGACACAATGTGAGTTGAGAAAATAGAATTCTTTGATGTTCTTGTTATTCTAAGACTTGGATAACTCCCCTTGACTAGATTTGTCACGCATCTGCAATTAAATACACATCTCCAAGTGGTCTTAATATGCTTTCACATATCACTTGAACATACCTGAACAAGCCCAACAGGTTTTGTTAAATAACAATAGAGGCAGAATTTCACATATTGCCTTTGTCCAAAAATACAGGGTTTGCCAGGAAGGCCAGGAGAGAAGGGGTCGCAAGGAGAACCTGTAAGTAGTGATGTCGGTGGGAACAACAGTCCTGTCTTGGCTACTGTAGAGTTCACTTCTTCATCTATCTAGAAGGTCCCTCAACCATGTTCATTAAATCTACCATGGGCTATAAGGCCATTTTGAGCAATATTATCTCTATCTTTAACTACTGTATTATTTGTCTTGCATAACTAGTGCGGAGACACATTCACCAACTTTCACACATTATACAATGGCAAAGGCCTCAGCTATAGCGCACAATGTAAGAAGAAAATAAACCATACTTTATGTAAATTCAATACCTCTCCTATACATACATTTATTCTTTCATTACTCATTGTTTCCCAGGGAAAAGCAGCAGACCTCTCTCAGCTGGATCTCAAGGTAAGGAGGTCTTCTACCCGTTAGTCTTCAACGTAAAATAACAGATGCTGAAATCCTAAGACTGGTTGATTTATCACTAACATTTTGCTTTAATCTTTTAGGATGTGTGTTCAGACTGCCCCCCTGGACCAGCCGGTCCACCTGGTCTTCCAGGTGTATCAGGAGACAAAGGACACACTGGACCACCGGGGAAAGATGGTCAAGACGGTTACCAGGTAGGACAGAGCCATTGATATTCCATCATCATTGGTTGTTTCCTAGGACGACTGTGCTCCTATTTAAAGTAGTTTTATATTTGTCTCAAATATTAGCACTATGTGAGGTACGAGCTACTAGCTACAGTACCTTCATCATCAATCACACTTGGTGTGATGGATGAAGAGGCTCTGTCTGCATCATTAGGCAGGCCTCCTCTGGGGGCAGCAGTGTACGATTAGGAACTGTTGACAGTACTCTTGATGGTCTGCCTCGACAGAGACTGATGGTCTGCTGTGTCATTACAGGGCCAGCCAGGTCCAGCCGGACCTCCAGGGCCTCCTGGGGCCGATGGAAGCAAGGCAAGTCTCAAACCACACTCTTACCTCTCCCATGACAAAGCAAAAATGACTGTAGTCCCTATATCAACATCCTTATGTGTGAATTGATAATACTTGAAAGAGTATGTAACTGCATGTGCCATACACAATGTTCCCCTTATTATTGGCAGATGATTTGAGGTGCAATATCCATCCAAAAATATTATCTTATCCTCACTGTAGAATATTTCAAAACTGCACAGTTTTAGAAACTTTTTTTTTTTCATTTCAAAAAAGTCATTTTGTCACAGTAGATTTTTTTCTTTCTCAACCACAGGGTATAAAAGGTGATCGAGGACCTGCTGGTGGACCTGGAGACAAAGGGGACAAGGTACTACTCGTGAATCACTTCCATTTTTTTCTCTTTAACTACTTTTGTTCCATCTCTCTCTCAAGAGTGCTTAAGTTTATTTCAGTTCTAAAGGTATGCAATAGTACTCATTTTTTTGGTTGTATTTGTATTGACAGGGACACCCAGGACCCCCAGGCCATCCCGGACCTGCTGGCTTAATGGGTGCACCAGTAAGTAACTTTTTTCTGGCCTATTTAACACATGGGGGCAGCAAGATCTGCAGCAGGCATGGCCTAGTGGTTAATAAAGTTGTTCCCCAACCGCAGGTCAGGGGCTAGGTCCTGTTTGTGGCCAAACTTGAAAAAACTATCCTTGAGCAGGATACTTAATCCTTAGGGGCACAGCCACACTAGCTGGCTGACCCCGAGCTCCTACCACAGGGCAGGGAAATAATTTCTCCTCAGTGAAAAAAGAAGCAAGACTGTGGAAAGGCTAAATATGTTCACAGAAGAGGCTCTTCCTATTTTGGGTGGCATTTCCTTTGTGCCGTACGTCAGTCCTTCTGATTACATGGGAGATTGCACCTGGTGGCACACAGAATTGCATAATCTTAATGGTGATGGTGTCACTGTTTCATATGTTCCATATCATTACACTATGCAATTAAAATGTATTTTAGAATGGTACATTAAAGCAAAAATCCTGTCTGTAGTGGCTTTAACTAGTTTTAGGATTTTGCTTGATATCAGATTTGATATTTCTGTTGACCCTCGACACCTACCCTTCTTTTTCCTCTTCAGGGTAATGATGGACAACCTGGTCTCATTGGTCTCCCAGGAGCCCCCGGAGAAAAGGTCAGGCTACAATCTACCCTTAGAGAACTTATTACCCATGTGTCATTATTGTACAAACCTCCTTGCTCCAGCATGTATGTCAACCAGCCTGAGACATAATTGCGGCCATTCATCATTTATTTTTCTCTGGTGATGGTGACCTCCTTGTGTTTGTTTGTCTGCTTTTACTAGGGTAAAGAGGGTCTCAAAGGAATCCAGGGACCACCAGGTCTTCCAGGTCTGATGGTAAGAACACTTCTCTTGTGATACTTAGAATGACAAAAATGCACACTGCTTCTGCCCCATCCATCTCAATTTAAAAATGTTGAATTGACCGAGTGGACCGTACTGCTGAAGCAGGTGCTAAATGATACCTTCCTTTTTTGTGCAGGGTCAGTCTGGTAAAATGGGAAAAGATGGCCGACCAGGTGAAACAGGAGAACCTGTGAGTAGATGCTGAGGTCTTCAGTGATACAAAGAGCATTCATATAGCCTGAACATAATCTACTTAGTATTGTCTGGTGTAATTAATAAATTGGATAGTACTATGTCCATTGACATGACATAAAGCATAATTGTTTTTGTTGTTGATTTCAGGGCAAGCAGGGAGAACCTGGACAACCAGGCAATCCTGGGCTTAGAGGACTCCCTGTAAGTAACCACAACTAGATTTATTTAATAGAATTAGTCGCTAGAGTAAAGGAGTGAGGGCCATTAACTTTTATCTTTCCATACAGGGTTTTAAGGGCCACAGAGGAGAACCTGGATCCCCGGGATCTAAGGTCAGTGTGTTAACAGCCATAATTTGGGGCTAATTACTCAACACAAGAGAGCACAAAATAACACGTAGTCATATTCAGCATTTGGCACGCTGCATCAAAACGTCAAAACCAAACGGCCCCGCCAAGAAGCGTCTGACACTTGCACTTTTTACACATACCTACGCTATGAGAATCACTGCACCTGCTACTTTGTCTCTCATTCAGAACACACCCCCAGGTAAGAGTTCTGCCACACTGCCGTGACCAATAGCACGGCTCATTACAGACAGCTCTGACTGACTAACAATATGAGGCGTGCCAGCTAGGCAGCCTCTGAGCCCCCCGGCTCCTTCTGCACTTACGGCTGCTGCTCTGACAGCGGACAACTTATTAGAGTAACTGTTTCTCCGTGAAAAACTCCTCTAGAGACACAAGCTTGAAGTTAGTTACGTTTACTGTCAGTCACATTAGAAATTATATTCGCTATGAATTCACTTTTTCGAATTTTGCTTTAGATTTATTCAGCGAAGGTGTTTGAATCACATTGAATTAATATTAAAATAGCTGGTTAGCTGGATATAAATTTAGCAAGCATCCTTGAAGTTCATTAACATTGTTCTTTCTTGTCACATTTTTCCTCCCTCGTACCGAACAGGGAGAAGATGGAAAGTCTGGATCTCCTGGGCGTGAGGGCAAGCCTGGGAAGGAAGTATGTTCACCCATAGATACAATACATGTTACAGTGTGTTGGGATATTCAGTCATAATGTTGTTATTGTGTTTGTTTCTGAAGGGTTCTATGGGCCCTCCAGGTCCAGATGGACTAAGTGGTCCAAGAGGGGAACCGGTGAGTCATCTCCCAGTCACTGGCAGATCTCTGCCTGACATTTATTACAAAATAGCACACTGACACAGCACAATGTCAAGCAGACAGATAGATATGGACACAAAGTGGCACTCATGTCCTGTTGAATTTCTGACTTTCCCCCATCTATTCTCTCATTCTGTGTAAATGAGGGTCTCTCTCTCTCTCTCTCTCTCTCTCTCTCTGTGTCACTCTTTCTCTGTGTCACTCTGTCTCTGTCTCGCTCTGTCTTTCTCTCTCTGTCTCTGTGTGACTCTCAGGGCAAGCCGGGTGAACCAGGGCCATCAGGAAAACAAGGCATCCCTGGAACCCCAGTGAGTCATCTGTATCTACTGCATGCAGTATTTACACCTTCAGTGCAGCAGTAGAATTACTAATAGCCCAAATTCCTGAGCCCTCATTTATCAACAGTGCATAGAAAATTCTCTCTTACGAACAAACTTTAGAATCTTCGTACGTACAAGAAAATTGGTATTTATTAAACATTCCTATGCTGATATGCAGTCTGTTGATAGGCCCCTGGACCACCTCCTATTCTTTCACTTAGGAAGGAGTGCGTAGTCCGAGCCACAACAAAATATTATTCTAGTGATCCTTAGAATGACCATGTTTGATGTGGAGGAAACCCAAGTAGAAAAAGCAGAAGAGAACCATTTTACAAGGCAAGCAGGGAAAATAAGATATGAGAGAGGAGGTGCTATTTAAGTCTGAGAGGATGATGTGAAGTGTTTCTATAAGACATGAGTTTTGAGGTTGTGGTACAAGATAGGAGTGGCTGTTGTTTTGATTGTGGCAGGAGGGCAACATGAGAGTATTTGGGGGGAGGTTAGAGACGAGGCGCGTAGCGGTGCTCTGGATGATTTGTGGGGGATGGAGAGAACACGGCGGGAGCCCAGCCAGGGGAGCTGCAAAGGAATGAACAGCATTTTGCACAACATGCGCTGCCCTGCATTGTTTTGCAGTATTTCTTGTGAAAATCTTAAAGATGGATTTTTTTTTAGGATTCAGGATTAGGATTATTCAGGATTTTCCGGGTTTCAGGATTAGTTTGTTTGGAGATTTTTTTTTTTTAGCTATTTAGCTGTTTGCGTCAGCCATGATTGAGGAGATTAGAGACAGCGCATTCAAGTGTTTTGGTTTAGTTTTTGACGTCAGATGGGCTGAGGTTTGGTTCCCCGGGAAGAGAAGTGATAGCTGATTTGAGGGAGGATTGTGCGCAGACAGATGTCAGAGAGGTTCGGATGATAGATGTCAGAACCGAAAGCAGATCAGCAGCAACGGTACGGAGGAGGCAGGAGACAAGTATGAGGAGACGGGTGGCAGAGGCCTGCTAGCAGAAACAACGTTCCTGGGTTCATCTGATGGGAGTGAGGACAGAGACGTTAATCCAGAGACAGAAGGGTTGGGGGGGAGGAGGTATTCTCAGATGTTATCAATCCTCTAAATGTAGGTGACAAAACCTTCCACATAAAGATAGGAGGAGGAGCAGGTGGGAGAGAATGGAGAAGATAGGGAATATTTTCAAGGTTAAGATGGAGGTGACTTGAGAAAGGTATAGGGACTCCTGAGTTGACGAAGAATCATACATATACAACAAAGCATTTGTTTAGCTCTTTGAACATTAGGGAATTCCTCATCTCTGTGTCTGGCACAAACAGCTTGTCATCAGACCCACACATCCCTTATAAATATGAATATTAATCTGTTACAGCTGGCATGTCCCACCACAAGATTCTTTTATGAGATTTTTATCCAGGGCAATGCTGCACGTTGATAAAAACTCAAGCTAAATGTTAATCTTGCGGAATCCTCAGTAATGAGTGTGGCTTTTAGAATTTGAAGTACAGTACACAACGCGCGTGCAATGCGATAAGCATCTATGTCTGTGGTGTAATACAGGGTCTTATGGGAGCCAAAGGAGAGGCTGGAAACCCAGGATTACCAGGCTTTAGTGGACCTAAAGGCCCCGCAGTAAGTAGATGTTTTTTTCTTCATTTTATTCAATGTAATCAACAGAGTATACCACATAGCACTGCACCTCAATCTCTAAGCAGATTGTTGATTTTGACGCAGGTATTACTTTGACGCAGGTATTACTGGTTGTGTATTTTTTGTGAATTGCTGTCTGAATAAGTCGTCTTTGTTTTCATATCCAGGGTCCACCTGGTCCGATTGGCCCAGAAGGAAAACAGGTAAATACCTGCTTATTAACGTCGATGAGCGATGAAGCCATGTGTTCAAGTGAATTTCATACTCACATCCACTTGTCCTTGTTTTGCAGGGGATGACGGGCAGAGCTGGGGATCGTGGTATAAAAGGAGATAGGGTGGGTTTGTATGGTAGATATTGTTGTTGACTGGTTACTCACTATAATAATTTGAAGGTTCTGTAAGCCCTATATTTACAAACACCTGTCTAATCAAGGGTGACCCAGGTAACAAGGGAGATAAAGGACATGCAGGTGAGTCAGGCATGCCTGGAAACCCTGGGCCCCCAGGCAGAAAGGGCCACACAGGGATGATGGGCATGTCAGGACCACCAGGAGAAATTGGACCTACTGGGTCACAAGGACCTTCTGGCAACCCCGGTCTCCCAGGCCCGAGGGTGAGTCATATTCTTGCATTACTTTAATTACAGTACATGCAAAACAATGTTACAGTGTTGATGCCCATATGCACAGTCATTACAATATTTTAGCTTTTAAAAAAATAATTAAACATTAACATCTTCACTACCCCAGGGAGAATCAGTATCACTGGAGCAGATGCGACGCCTCATCCAGGAAGAGCTAGCGAAACAATTAGATGGTGAGGTTGCAATTCTACTTAGACCTCATCTTGCCTGTAGTCCCGATTAAGATTCATTGTTATTTATTGTTGGTAATAGTCTCAATACATTGTGTGCTAGTCTTACTTTTTTATTTAGTTTGGTGCTTTAACTTCCACCCTCTACTTTTTATGCCTGATAGTTCCCCAAGCGGATTAATAAAGCTCTATTCTATTATATTTTATTCAACTCAATTGAGCTAAAATGATTGACTTCACTACGATTGCATGAATTTTGTTTGAAATGTGTGTGTGTGTGTGTGTGTGTCGTATTCATGACCAGCCAAAATGGCATACCTCATGGCTCAGTTCCAGCCAGCCCACGTGAAGAGTACAACAGGTCGGCCGGGACCTCCTGGTCCTCCAGGTAAAGACGGCAGCAGTGGTCGACCTGGCCCCCCCGGAGAGCCTGGTATGCCTGGACAGAATGGAGGAGAAGGCCTCAGGGGACCAATGGGCCCTAAAGGTAGGGAATAGGATCCTAGTTGTATTATTGAGGGTTTTTTCCACTATCTCTGGTGTTCGTCCGGCTCCTTAC
>OMKK01054427.1:0-10495 GCA_900302305.1 Polymixia japonica
TATATTTATAAATATATAAAGAAAAGTCACTCAAATTCTTGATTTCATTGACTTTTCTGCAGCCAGATGGTTTTTGCTGCACTGTATGCTGACAAGATGTCCTCTAAGGTTTTACATTGTCAGTATTTGGACACAATTCATGTAAATAGGAATGAAAACCAGCGACCTCTTGAGGCCATTCAGGTTATGGGAGTTTTGCATTAGCCTACCTTTAGCATAAAGCATTGCCCTATCCCACACTTAAAATCCTGAAAAAGTATGCAAACGCGTTGTGTAGAGAATGCACAGCTGTACACACACTCGCATGTTGAGTTTGGTTTTTGTATATGGGTCAATCTGATAACGTGCATTTTTGTGTTTAAATCCATTATCCTTTTTTCAGTATTCTATCACTTAAGAAACTTTTGTGAAAAAAGTTTATTTCTCCAAATATTGCAACTAGTGCAACCAGTGTAAAAGGCCATTTTATGTAATGTGACTATATGAAAACAATTAAAAGCATTAACGATATCACAAAGAACACCTCAAAGGACCCCTCTGATGCTGAAATAAGGGTAGTCATCTTGAGTTCAAATGCTAAAGTTTACGATGGTCCTAAGGTTAATGCCTGTTAGATTTGAATTTAGTTTGAAAACATTTTATGCAATATAAAGATATTTTTGGCAAATATACAATTCAGCTTGATATTTACAATCAATAGCTATTTAGCTGAGACTCAGTCAGTCATTTTGTATGATGAAGACACCACATTCAACTAAGCACAAGGGCGTTAAATGTTAGCAACCAAGGGCTGGTTAGCAAGACACAAACATTAGCAACATACTAACTAATTAGTTCATTCAATTAGTTGTTTTTAAACTGTCGAGTATCGCATGTTTATTGTTAAACAGACAGTCTCTTATTTCTTAGGCATTATTCAGTTTTGCGTTTGTCATTATCAAGCCAGGAAAAATAAGCATGACAGAGCCTGTTTACAAAGACCCGGTTACAAGGGCAGAGTAACTGGTTCTTTTTTTTAATAATAAATAATTTGATTTCTCCATATAGAAAAAGAGGTGTTTGAAAACATGAATAGGGGTCAGTTTCTATGACATGCAGTAAAAGTGTCATGATTAAGGTATTTGATGGGGAATTGACCTTGTTATATGCATTGTGGACACAACTGATTAATATTTTCAGAAGTCATAGATAAATTAAAAGGGCATTTTTAACATATATAGTATTCAACAAAAGTTGAAATTACTAAAAGTGGTAAAATCATAAATCATGTTTAAACATTATAAAATGCCACATTAAAAGCTATAAAACAAATATCAATACACAGAATGTATGTTTTGTGGTCTTTAAATTGCATTTTAAATCCATTTTGGTCAGCATTGTATTCAAGCCACTTTGAAAACCTAGTTTGTCATTGACCCATATACCAAACCACACTGGGCACAGTGACAAAAACAGCCTATTATAGCCTATAAAGCAATGTGGTTACATCACAGGTAATACTGAAATATTCCTTAGATTGTGCTAGGATGATTGTTGGGAAGATTGTTATGATAGCATCAGAGAAATATAGGCTGGATTCATTACTGGTAAAGTAGACAGTTCATGAAACTAAAAGGCAAGTATGTTTTAAGTTTATTTAAATGCTTGCTTACATATGATTTCTGCTTCTATGGCTTCTGTTGTGCCTTCTTGCTTGCTACTGGCTGATGTGTTTACATAAAAGCTTTCTGTTAGGCAGACTGATCAATAAGGGATGGCTGTGGCATGTTTTGGTGCCTTTAGTTAGTAGTGGCACTTTTAATTAATAGTGGCACTCATTTTAATTTATGAGCTGGTAAGATGGATTTGATGAATGTTAAATGGCAAGAACTCCATGATCAGGCTTAAAGGTTTTTAATTTCTAAATAGTAATTTCTACATTTCTTCTAAATAGTTGTATAGAGGTTGCAAGGTTATTTATTTCATTTGCAGAATGATTCTCAAAACTTAATCAACTTTTCTGGCCATTTTTGACCTGATCTTTTCCAATCATACTGATCGGCTATGACCAAGATTTCATCAATCGCTTTGTTATAGTGGTACTTGGATCGCTAGTCTCCAATACAGTTCTTTCAAAACAGTGACGCTCATCCTGCAATGATACATGTCTGTAAAGGATGTTAATATCTGAAGACATGCCTCTCATACAGTTTTGATGCTATAACTATTAACCATTGTCCCGGTGCATGAATACCAGCAGCCAACAAAGAGAAACAAGGAACCAATGGCCAAGTTAGCATCAAAACTGGCATGTCTTGAGATATTGAAATAACATCTATTCACATATATGTATCACTGCAGAATGAACATCACCGTTTTGAAAAGGACATGTTTTGGGTGATTTTGACATCGATTTTTGGAGTTTGCAATTGCCCCAAAGGATTGTATTGGAGACTATCGAACCCAGCCAAATCAGACCATAAGTACCACTATAATGAGCCAATTGGTATGATGGGAGAAGATAGAGAAATGAGATCTAGGGCAAAAATGGTCAGAATTATCCTTTGAGACTTGAAGTGCCATTTAAAAAGGTAAAAGGGATGAGAACAATGTGTGTATTGAGAACCTAAGTGGCAAAACATAAAGGGAAATATACTATTAGTATTGTAACCTTGGTAAGTGTAGAGGCATTGTAGACCTGGACACAGTGGACAAGAAGGATCTAAGTAGCTCACTCCAATCCATCAAGAGCCTATTAAGTGAATGTCGATCACCATCTCACATGTATTTCCCTAAGGGTCTTATATGAGCCCAATATAGATGGATATTGAAAAGGTATAAGAAATGTATTGTTTCATGAAATAACTTGCCTTTTGTTCAAACATGTCTGCCTAATAATAAAATCTCAACAACACTTGAGTGTTTGGTGTTTTTGATGTGGCGTATTTGAGTGTTCCATTTGGTGTTTGTTTTGTGTAGGATCCTTATGTTATCTTTCATTGGATGGGATACAGAATAAAGGTACAGATTGTTTCTCAGGTTTTTCAGGTCCAAACCAATCGAAATGACATCTAAATAATACAAAATAAAACAGAACATTTGAATTCTTAGCACTGGTGCTTCTTTATGAATAGATAAGAGGTAAATCTGTGTTACATAAAAAGGTTGACATAATGCTCAGCACAGCTTACGACACTAAAAAAAAAATTTTCCACACACTTTCAATAACCCTAATTGAAACATGTTCAAGTTAACACTACAGATGGGTTATTTATGTCCCTAGAAGATAGCTTCTGTGTATGACATTGTTCATTTTAAAGGGGACATATTATGTTTTTCCTTATTTTCTGACATTTATGTTACATTGTCGGATGTTCATATTAAACGTGTCCAAAATGTCAAATAATGAGCTAAATGAATGATAAAGTAATCCATGTGAGCAAAAAGCTCAGGCTTCAGACTGCTCTGAACACTAGGTTTCAAACATTTTTTCTACTTTCTGCACAAGCTGACGTCAACTCGGGACAGATTTCTTTATATGGTCATCTGCTCCAAGCAGTGACAAAAGTTCCGCAGTCAAAGACAATGAGGGAAAGATGATGCATGCACGTCTTTTTTTTTTTCCAATTTTTTTTTCAAGTAACAATCAACTATAACCGACAGTGCAGGGAGATACTATACAGTTGTTTGGCGACAGCAGAATAACATTTTAGTAGTTACATTACCTTTGTTATTTCCTGACAGCAGACATTTTCAACTTCAGTTTTAGCGCATTTCCCACAAATACATCAAACAGAGACGTCCTGCTGTAATCTTTGTTGCTGCAGATGTTCATGCTGTTCACTCTCATATTCCAAATCAGATTTGGGCTCCAACATGCAAGGTTGGATTTCCGAAGTTGCCAATTTCCAATCAAGAATGAAATTATATGTTACTTACTAGGTGTAGAGTTTCACTTTCACTTTCCACACCGGCAAGAGGATGCTGGCCAATTAGAAGAAAGTAGGCTTATAGGGAGAGGGGCCTTAAAGAGACAGGAGTTAATATGGCTTGTTTCAGACAGAGGCTGAACAGAGGGGCTGTATAAAGATAAATGCATTGCATTACAAGATAAATAAGGACTTTTTTGAACTGTGAATCATGGAAAGCTACTCTAGTGGAGTCCCAGGATAAACAAAGACCTGAAATGAGAAAAATATGACCCTTTTAATGTATTTATTATAATTGGCTTCCAAATTCCATGCATTTTACTTAAACGTTTAAATTTAGCTTGAATGTGATCTTGTGAATTGATCACAGGATGCCATCTAACCATTACTTATGCCGAGGTAATTAAGAAAAAAAATTTTTATGATGATGCAATGATCAAGTAATTTGTGAACTAAATCATGGTTCTGCCAAGAGACAGGAGTGGGGTCTATCCTCCACTTTCAGCAAGACCCAGATAGACCCAGCTTTGGGTCAAATGGGACAAAATGGGAAATTCAAAATCAATGACTTTTTTGTAATTTAATTTCTTTTTTCGTCCATGTATGAAACCGATGCACACTCCTTTTGCTTGCATAATACATGTTTATTTAACACTTCCATCCCAGCATAAAGATTTATTTAACACCACAACAGCCAAGATTCCATTATCCCCTAAAACTTCCAACAGGCCAGTTTTACAACTCATATATTATTGCATTCATTTTACACAAAAATATAAATAATCCAAACAGTAACATATTTTTTAAGAAAGTCATGTCTAACAGAAGTAACATCTATCATGTGTAACATCAAAACGATTTAATAGTTGAGTAGCCTGAGTAGTTGTGTCGGCTGATGGGGCCACGGGAAAAGTAAAATATATAAAATAATTAAAATGACCCAAACTCTTTGTATTAGAATTGAAATTGAAATTGATGGAATAAAGGTGAAATACGGAAACCTTTTTTTTTTCTTTTTTACTTCATTGCAATTTTGAATACTTCAACACTTCAATTTTGAACAGTGCATGCAAAATCAAAACATTTCAAAATTATGGAGGGATCTAGAAATAAGAAAACAAGCAAAAGATCAGGAAATGGGATCAAATGCCATCCAGTGGCTGCTGGCCAATAGAGGGTGCTATGGTGCCGCCCTCCCTGAGAAAAATTAGTTTTTTTGCCTCTTTCTTAATTGTTTTCCTTTATTTGACACCTATACATTTGGAATGTGTGATCTATTTGTCAAAATGTGTAATATGAATATATACATATGTTATTTGCTGCAAGATTCCCTCCTTCCTACTCTGCTTTGTGCCTCCATACATTGCCTATGTGAGAGGTGCGATTTAACTTTCGCTCACAGCTGGGCCATGTGCTCAACTGCCTGTATTAATTAAACCGATAGTTGAATTAAATGATGCAGAGCAATCTATGTTGAGGCGCCCCAAGCACTTGACACTTTATGATCTGCACTTGATACTGAAATAGTTAACTTCTCTGAGAATAAACAAACAGCATTCAGTTTATGAATTTATACTGTTTTGGTTATTTTCACTTTTATGTTTGAGTTGGATTCAGTACCTTGTACTGAAAAGGATTCATTGACATTTTATTAAAATAAAATGTATTACTGTTATACTCATTAAATCCCTGACAGCAAACCACAGACATTACTTGAGTTAAATGACTTTTTTTCCTGAAGGAATTTGGCTTGACAATACTGAAAGTACAATGAAAGGAAAAGGCGCCACCTATAAAATATTTCATCAGCCACCAGTGATGCATCCATTCATGAACCACATAGTCTATATTATGCTGTCGATGGAAAGTCCAAGCAACATTTTAATATACTATGGAGATTTAATAAATAGAGCACTTTATAAAACACATTATCCTGCTACTGGAAACAGAAATGATGCACAGCAGGCATACTATAGAGAGGGCAAAGATATCTTTTCATTGGTACTTCATACTGTAGGTACACAGTCCAAGAAAGGGTGCATTTGCGAAAAGTATACAGTGGCGCCTTTTCCTAACATATTGAGAAGGATAGTTCTTTATTTGATCAACAATTGAATATCAAATCCTGATTGTTATACCTAAATTTGTTCATGACAACAAGTCCTGGTAATGATCGTTTCTTTAAAAGCAATCAGAAATGTCTGACATGTGTGGGTTGGAAGTTACCTATTAATTTAGAAGATGACAGCTGCTGCACTGCAGTTGCGCAACCAGTGGCCACAGTCACCATAAAACAGATACAAACTTGTGGTGTTTCTATAGCCAAGTATTAAATTAAGTGATTAGATTAAAAAAATTAAAGCAGCTACAGACAACATTATGAGATTTTGCTGACCCCTCGAGTTTCCCAGTGGTTTTTTTTGTTTGTTATTTTAAATCACTGTCACAGGATAACGGAGCCATTCATTTTTTGTTTTGTTTTTCAAAGCCCAGCACCTACACACTTGCATTTGTTTACAAAGTTCAGTGAAAAAGGAAAAAAAGAGGACCCTTATCATTTTGGTTGGCACTTCCTTTGTACCGTACATACAGTAGATCCTATGTACATAGATCCTTATATTTTCGCGGGAGATCGTACCCAGTGGCACACCAAATTGCATAGTGAACGGGAGGTTTCTAGGGAACCAATCTTAATGGCAATGGTGTCATTCTTCCATAACCATTACAATATGCAATCAAATTTATTTTATAATGTTAAAGCAAAACTCCTGCCTGTAGTGGCTTTAAATTGCTAAAACTAAAATAATGTAATTTTTACAACATTTTAGGATTCTGTATGATAAATAACACATATGATGAGTGTGTGCTCTAAGCAATTTTTATGTTTCGTGCTGAATATGTGAGATATGAGAGGTGGCATCCCTGGATCAACTTGTAAAAAACAAATAATATAATGACCAGAATTGGAAATTTTCAGTGGCCTAAAAATCTGTACAGATATCACTAAAAATATGTATATACAGTATGTTATCTTAACAATACAAAGGATATTTAGATTCTTATGGTTGTTTTATAAGGTTAAGATAAAAGAAAATAAAGCAAGTTTAAAAGACATAGTAATAATCATATTAAGCACATCATCTATACCATATGTAGTTAGGGTAAATTTGACCTTTTGACTAAAATACAAAATGAAAATAAATTTGAAAACACAAAAAAGTAAAATGACGTGTTGGTGGTTCTATAGTTAAATACATTTACATGGAACACTTGGTTGTAAAACATTTGACAGTGTTGTGGGTAAGAGGTACAGATTTGTTCAAATTCTAAAAACAGCTATACAAAACTAAAGTAGTATTTCATAATTTGAGTTTCAATGGCTGGAATCATATTTCAGTTTAACAGAACATTTTTAAAAGTTTGTACTTTGCATCTCATAATTCCACTTTCTGTATCAAGGATTCTGAGGCCATAAATATAATTATTGCTAAGTTACTAACGACCAATTAAGAAATAAACTGTATAAAAACGCTTAATGTTAACCACCATCTGTATGCTGTGGAATCACTGGTCTACCAGTAATATAAAATATAGAAAATAAATGTGCTGCAAAAAAACTAGCATGTTTCATATAGACGTATAAATAAAAATGTGGATGTCGTCTAACAAGGCAGATGTACCTCATCTACATGTATTCAGGTCCCTAATACCCAACCAATTCATCCCCCTTAATACATATACTAGTCCCCCATCAGGCTTCCTAAATATTAGAAAAAAGAATACACATTCTGACGCTAAGGCAATTTTTACACTAGCTAATGAGAAACAGTCATGTTAGTTTCCCTTTTTTTTTGAGAGGATCCCTTGATCAATATTTGAGCCATGGGTGAGCTGCAATGGAGGCTTTACTGCGGTCCCCATAGTCATAGAGTAATTCCTCGCCCCCATCAATGTCTCGAGATGCCACCAGGATGAGGTGAGGTATGCCATTGATGTCGTGGAGTTTGGTTTGGCAGTTGCCATTTTTACTGTGATTGAGCAACCTACCCATTCGACCAGTCTCTTTAGTGGCATCCACACTATGAAAAGACAAAACAAAATTACCATTAACATTAGGATAAGAAGCAGTAAACTTAAGCAATCTATAGGTTTTAGTATGGTAATACACATGCACAAAGTGCTATAAGGGTACTTCCAACAATTTAAAAGTGGGTAAAATTAAAGCTACTACAAACTAAAAATATGATGGAAGGATCACATTTTCAAGGTCCAAGGCATGCTATCGATCATTGAAATATTTTAAAGGGATACTCATTTTGGCAAATATGCATTTTGGTAGTCTTATCCCCAAAGTGAGGAAATACACCTTTCAGCAACTGCTAACTTATTACATTTTGCATCTCTGGAATTCACTACGTTTAAGAAATTAAATTACAAAAACGTGTTTTTCAAACACTTACTCTTGGAACTATTCTGTCCTAACAAAGAAGTATGGCTTGAGACGCTGTGCATAGCTAATAATCACTGCGCCCACTATACGATATTTTGAACATTAATATAGTAGCAAACTAATATTTACTATGTAAAGATATAGTGGAGTAATGGCGTCCTGGGCAGAGAATTAAGTCACGCTCGTGTGTTGTAATCCAAGCTTCTCTGTTCTTTGTTTTGGTAACAGGTCGGGCCGTGCGTGTATGTTAGTGCATGTTAGTTTGTGTGTGTCAATGCGGCTGACGTGCCCATTTGTTTTGGTCTGAGATGCTGGTGCTCTAGTGCGACATCTAGTGGCTGAATGTCGTATATAGCTCCTTTAAGGAAAAACAGAAAACATTTTCTTTTTTCTTGGACTTTGTCCTAACAATAGCTTTCAAAAAGGGTCACCAGAGTTCACAGCCATCTCACCACAAAGAATGCTTAGAACCCATTTTGACGGCCATTTTGATTGTCATTTCATGATAATCAACAACCAATTACATTTTAAAATGGTAAAAGACCTCATCCACAATCCCCTCAACTAAAAAAGGACCCCTACCACAGAAAGTCAAACCACAGTAATGGAGACATTTCATTATTTACTGTTTGATTAATAAGACACTCTGCCAGTGTATGGCAATAATGCCATAAGCCTTAAGTTTGTTGAATCTGCAAAAGGTTTGTTTACATTAAATTGTATAGTAAAGAAGATTGGTGTTGTGAGAACAACAAAATGTTCAATGAACATGTTCTACAGATCTGCGGCCAAGTAATACTCGTACAAAACCTGAAATACAGTAAGAGTAAAAAAGGGATAAATGTATTGGTCTATCATACCAGTATGTTTTGCAGAGGTACTGAAAGTAGTACATGTAGCAGCCAGTGGCAGGGTTTTGAGCGTACTCGGCCTCCTTCTTTTTGGCGTCAGTGATCTCTAGAAGATCTCCATGGTACTCCACCACATACTGGCCTTTCTGAAAACACCGAGTAGCAAACACCCCTCTCCCCTTTCCTTCTATATGCTGCACCTTCAACAGAACAGGAAGGATATTTCATTAGGACAGTTAGGTGCACAGGCAAACTACAACGGCTGTGAGCAGGGGTTAATAATGACCCACTGCTGTGATATGATCCTCATTCTACATAATGTAACTGGCCTGTCGTGGCTTATTGGTGGAATACAGTCTTGCGTTATATATATACGTGTACATTTCATACATTCGCTCGTGACTCAATCATTGCACTTGGGGAATTATTGGGAAAGACATTATATGAGGCTAGTTTTGCTTATGTCACAGCAGCAATGTAAGCAGAAAATTAAATGTACCTCCATCCCTTCCTCTATCCCATTTGTGATGAGATCATCAATGTGCTTCTTTTCTTCACACTGGTAATAAAAAGGCAAAATGAGATGGAATTACTGCAAAAGAGAAGATGACTTCACATCCTTCAACACATACATACACATTGAAACATACAAAATAGAGATATGACCAAGAAATAAATAAACTAAAACCCAATATAAGTGTTCATCTGGTTGTGCTTACTGACCTCGAACCGATTTTATGTAGTACACGGCACTCAAAAATCTGTCAAAATGTTTTAGTACGACTTTGGTAAGCTACGAAGCTGCACCACTTGAGGGATTTACCGTTTCCAACTAGAGCCTCAAACGTGTTTATAGCGAGTTTGCATCGCGTTTCTCTCTGTCGTTCACAAAGTAGTCCCGCCCCCCTACTACAGTTCGCTTTGCATTGAGTGGACTTCCTTGTTTACCACAGCAGAGCACATGTCTATCAGGCATCTGTTCAACCAATCGCACCCCCCCCCCCCGCTCCGCTCCGCTGATGTGTCCTCTTTTTCACAAACTCAAATCTGGTCACCCTACTTAATGCGCCTTATAATCCGGTGCGCCTTATGTATGAAAATAGACCCGTTCATTGATATTGCGCCTTATAATCCGGTGCGCCTTATAGTGCGTAAAATATCTGCATGTTTTCAATAGCCTGTTGTTCTTTTAAATGTATATCTTTTTGATGGGGCAATTACATTACATAAGTGAAGATTACAGGTGCGTGTGGGGGTCAGTTGGGCCCATCCATTGAATCCTAGTG
>OMKK01054427.1:10700-30143 GCA_900302305.1 Polymixia japonica
AATAATGGTCACTACCACCTACAGTATATTGTACAACTGAAAGAAATGGGTAACTAATTTATACAACATATAACAGTACTAATTTCACTTCCTCCTACCTTAAGTTCTGCTTTACTTTTTCTTGAGCTTCGTCTTATCGGATAGTAGTCTGTAAGTTTTCGGTTGAGGGAATTTTTACTTTCTGCGCTGTAATGGAAAAAAAGAGAAGGCAACAAACCTTGAACAAACACTAAACCCCAACACTATTTTGACTAAGTTTCTTACTTGGTAACATGAGAGCAATTCGTATACAGTGCCTGCATAATAATTCTTACACTCTGAGTGTGGACTTCTTCCCTTTGACCTTGTGCCTGCTGCCTCTTTTCTGGTGGGCGGGGTGAGAGGTGTTGTTGGCGCGGCGGGCGGCGCCAGATATGCTGTTGCTGAGAGGAAGCGAGATCTGCGCTGGGGAACGAAGGTAGGTCTGAGAGTAGTGGAGCTGTGGTGACTGCTGCTCATCTGACCAGCATGGAGAGCACTGGCTGTAACTACTCTCCTCTGGGAATTCAGAGTCGTGCATTTTCAAGCTGACAGAATTTGGTCTCTTGCCTGAGCAGAAAGTGGAAATTGAATTAAAAATAAAAGAGGATGACAAACAAGTTGCTCCAGTGGTTCAGTCAATGAATGCACTCTGGAGGAAATACTACTCAAATCTGAATACCATGTGTCTGAATCCTGGCTCACCCAATAATGTCTTACCATGCACAGCACATCAGTTACAAATATAAATTTCTTGGCCAAAAATGTATCATTTATCTTTTCAAAATTGACTACATTGTACATTCAGTACTGTCATGCCAGATTCCTCCAGAAAAAAGTTCCTAACTATCCTAACTCACTGTGTGTTATATAGATTTTTTTCATTTTCATTTCTGGGTGAAATATTTCTTTAAAGCTGTTATTTGTACATTGCAGTTCTACAGTTTGCACAAAGGGAGGGTGTGGGAGTGAGGAGCAAGATAATTCAAGGTTCAAGCATGGAAAGCACTCTGAGTTCTGTTGCTGTTAAAGCATTAACATCTACAAGTTTTAAATTAGATTAAAATTTCATTTTTGGGTGAACTATTCCTTTAACTAAGGGTTGCAATACACATTAATTATTTTACTTATTAGCCTCTATTTCATATGACATATAAGAAAATTCCCTATAACCTACAATCTATGCATTTTTCAGTGTTGGCCATGTTATTTTAATGGAGAAGGAGCTATCAGCACTAAGAACACAATCCAGCTGCAGAGCCGCAGCAGAAAAGACCTACCATCATCTTGGCTTTGTGCATCATTTTGTAGGGAGCATCTCTCAGGGCACCTTCCTTCCTGTGTCAGTTTGATCATCATCTCATCATGAACAGGTGATTTGGACTTGTTACGGCTTAGGAGGGTGATGGAATGGGTATTACATACAATTTCCTGTGAATATAGGAGAAAAAAGACGATTTAGTTCATTCTCCATATACCAAAAAGTAGCCACCTTAGAACTTAGAAGCCGATTCAACCGAGTGCCTTCCCGTGTGCCCACCCACAGCAACTTGTGTGTAGGCCAGTATGCGCTTTTCATGCCACCAGCTGTGGCCGGGCGCGCTTCAAAATTGAGTATTTCGGTGAAGACGAAATGAGGCTAAATACTGAAGGAAATACAATTTTTGGACTCACTGTGCAATCGTTTGACTACAGAACCCTTGGATTATGCAGCATGAGCCGTTTTGGGATATTTCATGGTCATTTGTCTGTCATTTTGAACTCTGGATAAACTAACACTGGGCCCAGAGGCAGCCCGTTGAATTGGCTTCTAACGCTGTCAATATTATGCGGACTTACAAACTTCAGTTGGAATTCGACTGATATGGGGGTGAGTAACCAACACCGTGAAGTTAGTTGTATAAGTGAACTTCTCCTTTAATACAAGTAGACCAATGCTCAGCCTTTTGATTTTTTTTAGTCTTATGATCTCTGATGTCATTCAGCTTTTTCAAAAACATGTGACATGGATGCAGTGACCCAGTGTTTGTTTTTTGCACTTGCACCTTGCACTTGAGTTAAATATACAGTACTTGAATGGTATTGGGTAGCATTAAAAGGTACCTCTCCGAATATGGTGTTTCCATACAGGTAATCAAAATGACTAGCCAGTTGTCTGCTACAATGAAGTTGTGCAAACACTAAGTGGATTACAATATAAAATGTATAAATCTCTGTTATTTATTGTCCAGGCTGTACCTAGTGGCTATGTACCACAATGAAAACAAAAGACAACACCAACTTCTCAGAAAGGATGGCGAGGCCATCTACCAAATGCGGTACCCAAAATATAAGAAGGGGAAATACACTCTCCAACCAGCAAAGCAGCCGCCAACATTCAGTAAGTCTTTACAAATATTTATTTACTGTACAGTAACTGTGCTCCAGAATAATAATATAAATATAAACAAAATATAAATATTTCCAAAAGGAACAGGCTATAAATATGTAAGTAAACAAACAAAATATTTTATTTTACAGATTATGTCCAAAACCTGATGGATGTCCTCTTTGAAGAGGTGCTGACTGACCCAGGACAGTTTACAGCCAAGCTGCATGAGCTGCCCATCCCACCCCTCCCCCTGAATGCCAACTTTGAAAGGCCAGACCAGGACACAGTTGCAGGCGTTGTGTCAAGGTTCAGTTGCGGAGGTAGGGTTTGAAACCAACATAACGGTGACGCAATCAAATTTTCCAATTTCCCCGTCCCACACCAGTAGCGTGTGCTAGGAGGGGGAGTAATTGGGACAGGTGGGCAGTCCTAAGGTCCAAACCTGTATTTTTAATGAGCTGTTGGATGTTTCCATAGAAAGACAGTCTTTTAACACTTGAAAAAAATCTTTCTACATATAACAATAATACTCAATGATCATTATCCAGGAGGAATTAGGCCTGTGGCACTAGGTCTTTAATGTCTAGTCTTGAGTTTAGGATCTACATTTCATTTTCATGTAACTTAAAACTCTTTCAGTAGTATATAGTGGGAATATATTTACCATTATGCAAGTGTAACACTGAGATTATGCTGTTTCCTGTTGGATTTCCCAGGGATGACCAATCTCCTAGTATGTATATGTGTGTGCAGACACAACTATGACTTTCAAATAAAAAAAATTAACTTTATATCATTACATTTTAATCTTAGAAGTAATAAATGGAATTAAAAAGTACATTGTCAGGTTAAGTGAACTGTTACACCCATAATTTCTCTGCTGTACCGAAAATGTACTGAACTATGACCCCACAACTAAGGTACGTATCAAACCAAATCAGTTTAGTGTTTACACCCCTAGCCATGTCACAAAGGTTCTTTTTAATAGACTGTCAGCCTTTCAGTCATGGTATAGCAGCTTATACTTTGTAAACACAATGTTTCCTTGGGCCCACCCTCCTGTGCTTACACACGTACATGCATCAGTGGAATTGGTCTACTAAGTCAAGTATCAAGTTCAGATCGGTACAGTATGTCAAGATCAGTGACAGTGCATATGGTGATCCCTGCATGGATGAGTCTTTTCCTATCTTTATCTTAGCACAGTTGGCTTGGCCATGTTAGAATTCTAGTGAAAATAAAGTACCAGAGTGGTGCCCAGAAGAGACACAACAAACAAAAGGCATCGGAATTTCAAGCCAAGCTTCCGGAAATAACATTGTTTGCAATGACAAATCCTCCTGCAGCCATGATGATAGCATCTAGCCAGAGTCAGCAGGTAATGGTTAGTCAGGAGTCTAATGTGAGTCCTGCAAGTCAAAATCCTTATTTCAAGGAAAACAATAGCCTAAGGTAGCAGTTGCTTCATTTACTTTAAAATATTTAGCTAACAGCTGGAAACCTTTTTCTTTAGCTAGCTAGCATACAGAGCAGCATCAGTGAAAGCAATCGAAGGGCCAAATTTGAAGGGCCATATCCCAGGGATGCAAAAGGCAGGTGTTTTTCTAAAGACTACTTCTACAAACTATCAAAGAAAGGCTCAAAGATTCCTTGCAGGTGGACCATGCTGGCTTTTGGTGAAAGTCTTCCTGTCACAATATGGCCTGGATAGTAGGTATTAATGACTGGTAGGGCATATCTAAAAAGATGAAAGAACATGAATTTCTCAACTAACAGTTTGTGTAGTTTATGACACATGGAAATAAAACTGTAAAGTCCAACTTCTGGTCTGAGGTAATGACTAGAATTGTAGATTTTACACTGACGTTGCATCACGGCACACATCTCTGAAGTAGATGAACTTCCTCAAGTTTTATGATACGTCACAGAGATAAAAATGAATGAAGGCTTCTTAGGTTTTCATGCAGTTCATGACCAGAGCGCCTCTGCTCTAGAGAATGAGTTGTTGTACTTAGGTAGAGAAAAGGCATATCTGTCAATAAGTGCCAAGGAAAGGGGTATGATGGTTCAACCACCAATAGCTGCATGTACTCTGGTATGCAAAAGCACATAGCTGACGGTAGGCTGGGATATACTTCAGCGAAGATATACATAAACATCTGTGTATAGACGTGGCGAAGGGGTTTGTGGGTAATTGTTGCTCCCAGAGGTTTGCAGAGCAGCCGACGTGCACACCTCTCAAATGCTAACTTTACGTCGAGCCTCACCGTCGTCCCTGGCAATCATAACCACGCCGATTGATTGAGCAGGGAAGGATATCCGGTAGGGTGATGTCAACACATACAGAACCAAAACAGAGAACTCATCATATCGAAGGAAAGAAATGGAGCAATTCGAGGAGCACTTCCTGTGTATTTTGGTTTCGTAACCGCAACACTGCCAACGCATGCGCAACGTGCTACTATGAAGGCAGACAGCTATGCGCACGACGGCAAAGGGGGCTCAAAAATGCACACATATGCCGCCGTTGACGTATAAACCAGCCTAGAGTCTAATGCTATATGTATTCACTGTGCCCCTCACATTCTCAACATAGTACTGAATGATGATGCATGCCAAAATGTGGCTGAGATAAAAGAATATTATCACTCAAAAGAGAGACTCTATATGTTCTTCAGTCGGAGCATTAAGAGATTGCAACATGTGGACACACACATCTGGGCAGACTGTGCCCCATCCATTGGGAAGAAATGATGCTGTGCAGTTACTATATTTCCAATAGCCAGATATTATGCAAGCACTTACAAACATAGCTCTATTACTCAAAAGGCAATAGAAATACACTGAGGCAGGAGTAAAAAAATGTAGTGGAAAACTTTGAATTTGTACTCTAAACAGTGATACAGAGTAAACTTCTTGAAACAGTCAACATCGTGTCACAGTCTGCAAATAAAGAGCACCGATCTAATCCAAGCAAACAAACTTCTGGGCATCTGAGGCCCTTAGTGGAGTTTGAGAGCCTTAAAGCAACGGCACATGGGGCATAAGGCCAATCCTTTGGGCCCACCAAGAAACTCTTTGACGTGTTAAACAAGGATGAAGGGTTTGTTAATGTTGAAGAACACTACAAAGTATCAATATTTTATGCCACAATCAACGCTGCTATTGCACAATCAAAAGTGGGTTTCATGGCATGCATGAGGTTGCAAAGGTATTTTGGTTGCTGTGCCCACAAAAACTGTTACTAGAATCTGATGGGGAGCTGTGTGACTCAGCAAATACCTTAGCTGAGCGATATAAAGATTAAAGCTTATCAACTGATTTACCCACCTAAATGCTCTCATTTAGATACGCACTACAAAATACAAAAAAAGGATATTAAGTATGGCTCTATTCAAGATCTGGTGCACACTCTATTTATAAAGCACCTAATATTTTGCAAGTGTCCCTGATGTTGTCGTAGCAATAAAGTTAATTTTCACTCTTCCTGTGACTGTTGTGAGTGGTGACTTATAGTAGTATAGTTTTAGCTAGGAAAATTGGTATTATTCCAATCTTAAACTAATTAATACACACCTGAGAGACACCATGACACAGGATAGATTGTCGCCATTTTCAGTATTGAAACAGACAAGCTCACAATCTTGACATAAGGATGATAGTGAGAGACTGCGCATAAGAAGTCCAGGAGAATTGCTAACGTTTTCTCAGCCACAAGCTTGCAGTCTGACTCGTGTTTAGACAGATATTCACAACTGATTTTGATGTAGCATTTGCTTTTTTTTTTTTTTTACAAGACTATTATACACTGTCAATCCTAATGTTTCATATGCACATTTCAATGTGTGTGTTTTCGTCAGCTGGAACCTATAAAAGTCTATGGAATATAGGTTGCAGTTTTAGACATAACGTTCCTCAGTTAGGTTCTCACATTCGTGATTTGTTCATTTCTGTATATGTTAGATGCTTTTACCCAACATATGTTTGGTGTTTTTTAGGTCCTACCTTTTTAATCATTAATCAACAGCTCTGGCAACTGGCACTTTCCATTCCATTTTTAAACATGCAGTTGTTCAACCACTCGTTGAGCCTTGATACATTAAACCCCAGGAATTACAGGGTCATCTTTTTGAGCAAATTGTTCTACTCAACTAATTGTTTTTATGAGTCAAAAACAACATTTTTGTGCATAGTGTAGAGACCGCCCTATTTAAAGTACCAAATCACCTCCTATTTTTAGCAGATATGGGGTATGATTTCAATCCTTTAAGATCTTAGTGCAGCCTTTTGACACCATAAACCATGCAATTTCAATTGACCACCTTAAAATCTAGATTGGCACCAAGGACATGGCACTTAAGTGCTTGGTTTGGTTCATACCAATTCTGATTTAAGCTTTTATGAAGTTCAGGGAGTGGTTTTGCAACGACCTAAGCTAGCATCATCTTCATCATCATCATCATCATCATCATCTAGTATCATCTTATTGACTCTCTTCCTAAAACATATTTTTATAGATTTGCTTTTACTTCAAGTTTTTTTATTCCACTCTTTTTTTATCTTGTGAGAATGTGAATGATGTTTGCTTTTATCTGTAAATTTATAAACACTGTAAACTTGGGTTGTGAAAATTGCAAAACAAATAAAGTTTATTATTACCATTATTATGTTATTTTAGATTCTAAGCTTTACAGTGATGTGACTTCATTATCTATAAGTTGCCCTCTTATACTGGTTCTGCGTATACAACTGCAAACAAACATTAAAACACAAAAACTATGGACAAACCAAACAAATAAAAATATAACAGATATAGCCCCTCCAAATAGACACCACCAAGTCCCTGGCTCATGGACTAATTGTCTTGCAGTTGCAAGGTGGGTGCAAAGAGCATTTATTCAAATAAAAAAAGGGTGGCTGGTGTTTCACCATGCCTCACATTTGATCAAACTTTTTTTTAACATTTAAATCCCCGAGCCAGTTACCATGGACCATGGGTATGGGTGGGGCACAGGGGATCTTGATCTAACACACCCACAAGTCACAATGCCTGCACTAACGTTACAGGCCTCTTGGTTCATCATTGTAGGGTGGCTAAATCCCTTCTGTATCACACAAATTGTATAACAACGTCAACTCCTCCTGACGATTAGCATTCGGCTAATAATGGCTGCATCTAAATTAATGAAATTAGCTGCAACAAACCATAGCCAGTCCGCTGGCCTCATCTAACACAAAACATGGTTGTGCTGCTCCTTCGCTGACGCAGGCAGCACGTTAATAAACGTTTCCACGTTCTACAGCAAAACTGCACTCGAATACACAACTAGTTAGCAGCTAATGTATAGTAATGTTAAGTGGTCCCACATCCTCACACAGTGTTTTCAGTTTACAAGCAATCCATACCACTGGTGGCTATTTTTTATTTGGCATGGTATGGCCATCAACAAGCAAACTTACCCCGTTCATGTCCGACTTGTTTTTGTGGTTCTGACCGTTTCTGTGGTTCCCGAGTGATCTCTAGTCTCGTCCTGCGAAGGTATCGAGTCTGCCGCTGCTTCAACAGTTTGTCTTGTCCGTCTCATAAAATTGTCCTTTCCACCACCCTTGGCTCAGGAAGACTTTTACATGTCTACGAATGTGTCCCTCAATATCTGCTTTATGTAAGTCCTCAGCCGATGGAGGTACTACAGCTCTTCTCCGCCATATTACAATATGGGGAGGATTTCGCCCTCTGGTGGTTGCGTTCAAATGTCAACTATGGAAATAATGAACATAATGGTTTACATTGGGTTTATTAACACAGTTTTAATGATTCAGTGGGGTTTTTTTGTTCAATGTTCATTTTCAACAAATTAATGATACACACTTCTAACACACTACTCTTGTTTCGTGGAAAACAATTTGATTTAGCAGTTGTCTCCATTTCACGCATGCTGTGAGACAATGACTGATGCGACCTACTGGCTAACAAGCTGAAACTAACAAATGTTAAAACGACATTCAGCCACTAGGTGTCGCACAGCACCAGCATCTCATACCAAAACAAACACATCACACACAAACTAACATGCACGCGCGTTCGGACCGGCTGCCAAAACAAAGAACAGAGAAACTGGGATTAGGACACAGAGTGTGACTTCTCTGCTCAGGACACCATCCCTCCACTATATCTTTACATAGTAAATTGTTGTTTGCTGCTATATTAATGTTCTTTAAAATTGTCTAGATGAATGATGTAAACAACAATCCAGTGTTACAATGTTTTTGAATTTTATGTTGTATAGATGTGTGTGATCCTCAAAGTTCTTGCAGACACAGCAAAATAAATAAATAAATAAAGAATAAAGAATTTTTCTAAAGGTGCATCTGTAGTAATTTATTCTGCTTTTCAATAGTGTCCCCTAGAGTATCTATAACTAGAGACAGCGTCCAAAATGGCCGCCATTCATTCTCTATGGATCTGCTCAGTGGCACAGTGACTCAAGAGATAGTCCTGGGTGCCGCCATATTTCCATTTCCGGCTCGTCCGGTCTTGCGCATTAGCTGGCATCAACCTGTTGTATATGTCACAACTACGACGGCGAGAACAGTACTCAATTTCTATAATCTAAAGGTGTTTAGATAGCTTGTATATTTTTAATTTATTTGGATGTGGCAACCCCTCAACCAGATTGAAAACTGAAGCTTTTCCCCACCAAAGTTGAGAGCCGGCTATCTAAGGAAATATACATCAACCAATATATTAAACGTTAGCTAGTTAGCAATGCAACAAATTACCAACGATTCTGCCATCCGGGGTAATAAGCTGTTAAAATGACAGGTCATAAACAAGGAGATGGCAATCCCATTCATCTCAATGTTGGCTGAACTTAAAGTTTCACACTTAGCACCAATGTGCATTCACATGCTACACAGTGATGTAATGACCCTTCCTTCTTTTATAGTTTCCTTGGTTGGCCTACAAAAAAACGTCATCACTTCAGCACTCTATGGGTTGTGGATTGATGCAGAAAATAAGTTATTTGGCAAAGAAAGGCGTATGATGTTCACGTTTTGTTCAACAAGGTAATATTCACAAATGAACACCACGTTTTTGAAGCATAAATGCAATTGATATAACTCGAAGGGAGGAGGTTCTATAGTAATTGGAGGATGAACGGGAAAATGGCCGCCCATTCATTTTAACGAAAGCTGCTCACCCAATGCATGAAGCAAAACATTTTTTTTACTTCCTGGTTTTACTTCCCGGCATACGGCCCAACGGTCATGCGCAGTAGTGTCTGCTTACGTTTCCCGTGCGCCCACGAGCGAACCTCATTGCGAACACACAAAAAACAAGGTTTTATAAGGCTCTGAGTGATTTTTAAATAAATCGGCCTTCATGTTTAAAAATACATAATTCAAAGAATGTTTTAGGGTATTATGTGGTGTTGTAGGTATCTTTAGAGGACTGCCTTTTACAATTGCCGTCTATGGGAAAAAAGCCTTTTGGGCCGCATGTGAATTTTAAACTGCAGTACCACCGTTGGCCACCATGTCAAATTTGCTTCAAGGCTGAGAGCTGACGCCTGGGGGATGGGTTATATGAGTAACACATTTCCGGGTTTTGCAAGCTACAGCGTGTCCTGTCGGGTGACGTAAGACTAAGCTGTTAGAGGTAAATATCAAGATTACTTACGCCATTCCGCCTCTGTAAATCCTTGTCTACGGACGGCGGAACCAAAAATGGCAGAGGGATGTTTTCACGTCTCCCTGTCTAGCAGCAATAAGTAATTGGAATGACCTCAGACTACAACAAAGGTGGTGTTGCAGCCAGTGTTGCCCATGTGATGGAAGCTCACCAGTAAACACGTGTATACTTTTTTTAACTGTAGACATTGAGGGTGGTGTTGGAGTCTTTTACTCATATCTGCCATAGCTGAATGACATAGATGCTAGCTAATGGGCTAGCTACCCCTGCCAGCCGTGCCTTGTCCAGCCTCTATGAAGAGCGTCTCCAGCCAGGGTAACAGTGCCAACAGAAGTACGGGTGCATGGTCCAGATGGATTAAATGACTAGTTATAAGTGGAAAAAAACAGGTTTCACCTTAATCAAAATACCCTATGTAATGGCAATGACCAATATGCCTATTAATCAAAGAATGTGAACGTTGCCCAGAAAGTGAGCAATTTCCATGACTAAATGAGTTATTGAACATTTTTATGGACAATATCAACTTTAGATATTTTTTATGGACTGTCCGTACATTTGCGGATGGTTGGCAACACTGACACTGACTTCATCTGACGAAAACAGAGCAATACATCCAGGGTGCATAGAGTACCTCCCCTTCTGCTGTCCCCCATGGGACCTTATTTCTGAAAAAATATGAATGGTAGTCAACAGCGAGAGACAAATAACTTCTTGATCCCATTTGAATTTTGCCATGAATTACACATATGATGTTTGTCTTTTGCAAGGGGGGCGTGCTAATTTCAAACTGAACGGAGAGCTAGTGCTGTAGGCTAGTTGATGCTGAGATGCAATTCTTTTATGTAATGTTTAAGGCGTGCGTTGTCCACAAGGAGGTTCTATAATAACCACCATTTCATTACCATAACTGACGGGAAGTGATGAAACAGAAAGAAATCGCCTGTCTCCGCCCTCTCCACTATTTTGAATTAAAAATAAAGAGAAGACGGAAGTAGCCGGAAGAGGATTCTCTCGCTTCGCATGTATTCTTGGGACCGAAAATGGTGGAGGGAGAAGAAACGGACTTGAGTCTGTGGGCAATGTTTGTGCTGTATATAATAGTGACTGTCAGTTGACCTCATAACGACTGGCGCCATGCACATATTCCACCTCAAGGGGAGAAAAGGAAATTATAACAATTTTAGTGCCATCCACACAAATAAGAGATAAACGTACCATTGTCCCATACATACATATACAGATCACATTTCACAGACAGAAAGACGACCCCCTGACAAACCTGAAGGAACCTGCAGATAATGCATACAAGATAATTAGGCAACCGGCAAGAAATATTCTAACAAGCAAAATTACTTGAACAACGAATTTAATTTGGGGTGAGTGATTGCATTAACACGTAGGCTACATTGGGTCGAGCAACTAGCGTCAGTCACCTTGTCTACAGCAGAAAAAAGTTAGGTCACCCTCTCTGACCTCTCGGCAAAGTTAGAGCTAGAACTGAACCGAACCAGAGAATGTGAAGAACTAAAATGTCTTTCTTGATTTTGTCATTGGTATTAGAATAATGACATATATTTGAGCTCTTTCTGTCTGCCTTTTTATATTCTCTCAAAATTAATGGGAACTTCATGACTTCTCATCATAGCATCAATCATAGCAATAATTGTTGTAAGACTAAATGTATATACAATGCAGGGTCACCAAAATGTAACTAGTAATAACCAAGCTGCAAAGCTGGAACTCATATTTTCTACTTAATATAGGCAATTGATATGAAACCAAAACTCCATCCTAGCCCTAACTTTAACCTTACTGACTGAAAAAAGTAGATAATCAATTTCGGTGCATCTTTTTATTCAACTGTCAAAACATATTCAGATCAATTTTACTCCAAAGCTGTCATTTTGTCAAGTATTTCATATAAACAATAATTTAACCTTACAGACAACTGTTCTACATAGCATAAACATTCAAAATTTCTTAAACATTTTTTTTCTAAATTAATCTTTTGTCAATTGTCAGTATTTGTATCTATAGTATTGTAGATTTGTTTGATACATTAAGTGTTATGGTTTATTTTGTAGGCCTATTGTTTTAAGTTGCAAAGGTGAGAACAATTGGGGGATGTCAAATTCTGGAGGATTGAATAGACTTGAAATAAATTCTAAGGAATGTTTTCACAAAAACACTACAAGTATAGTTAAGTCAAATAGGAGAAAGGACCATTGCAGTTATGGCGTTTGTCACTGTGCCATCAAGGTAAAATGAAAGCCAGTAATATAGGATAGGAATATAGGAAACGTTTAGGGATTGTTAAGAGGATGGAAATACTATTCTTTAACATTTAAAATTCTACCTTGGCACTCAGGATCAATGGTAGGCGGTAGTGCATTTAGTAAGTTATTTACAAACCGCCCAAAAAAGAGAAGAAGAGGATGACCGTATTTTCATGTCGTCACTTCCGACAGAGCTCTCACTGGGTCACGTGATATTGAATTAGCTCGCAGTCTCTGCTTTCTTTGCTGTTACTGTTTACATGGCAGAAATGACAACTATCTTGTCATTATCGAATTCTTTTCGTCAAAAGGCACCCAGCGGCTCCTCGGAGATCCGTTTCAATCGCGGAGAGGCGAGAAATTCGATCGTGAAAGTCGCAGCTATCGGGCTCGACGTCACGTGACCAGCATGCGGCTAAGCGTTTGATAAAAGATGGCGTCAGGTAGTTAAGAGCAGCGGAGCAAAGAGGACAACAAACTCCATACTGCTGCTTCAACCACAGAGCCGCTGACTGCGTCCAAGAGCGGCCCGCAACCGTCAAGTGAGTCGATATTATCGGCGTTAATTGTTTGTCGAGAGCATATTAGGATAAGGGCTTTCTGAAGAACGTTATGCGGTGATATCTGAAGGAAATTAACGTAAAAGTTGTTTTTTCGACTGCGGTCGCGACGGCAACTGATCTGCGTTAACGTTACCGTCTGGCACGCGAAGCTAACGCTAGCTCGACGTGACCGAGTATCGTCAACAACATCAAAACAATGCGAGGGGTTAATTAGCGAGCTAGCATACTTAACAACTATGAGTACGCTGGAAGAACGTAGATAAAGCGCAAAAGTTTGGTGTTTATTTGCCAGATAGTTGCGCTGTTTTAACTGGCTACTGCTAACTTAAATATTACGATAAGTTAAATAACTGCAGATGAATTTTCATTATGTTAGCTAACGCCCAACGTTAGTCAGAAAGTGAAGTTATGTCACCGGGAAATCCTTAGGTAACAGTTAACGTTATGTGTGCGCGGTATAAATGAAAGAAAAACGAATGACGTTGGTTAGTGTTACCAAGTTGGTGAAACTGAAAGCTAAGTAAAAGATTATTTATGTGAACATTTAACCACATGTTCAACTAGATGGTGCTTGGGCAGTTGACTCCTTAACGTTAGCTAATGTTAGCAAGACATGACTTCTTTGCCGTGTCACTGTCACTAGTGTGTATGTGTTTGAATACAGTCAACTTGCTGTAACTTAGCAAACGCAGCTAAGCTTTGTACCAGGACCAAGTTCACTAGTTAAGTTAATATAGTAATGCATTGATGTTATCAAATATTCAAGAATTTGCTAATGTATATGGGTTGATGGTTGTGGCTGGCAGTAGGTTTCAGTTGCTGCTGCAGTTAATTGAAAGTATCATTAGCTGGCTATGCTAGCGAAGACTGAGAGGAAACTACATGAGTCAGACGGACCAGGAAGTTGAACATAGCAAAGCAGTGCATTGCAAACACGTGCATTGGTCTGGGTCACTTTGGAACAAGTCCGTTGATCTTGATACACGTTACCGTGATGCACGGATGACACTGAGTATTGCTACTTGACTTTGATCTAAAAAGGTAATGTGAATTACTACGATCTATATTTTCATATAGTCTACCTACACCGGCATGCGATGCGAAAAAGAGAGCCGATGTGTCCTAAAATTTGGAACTGCATAAACGCCTATCTTAAACTAATCTCAAACTACTGTTGGAGTGGAATACTTTGCGCAGTAATCTTGAGTAATTAACGATTAACTTTTTATACTAGGTAAATTTCATTATGTGTCTGGTTGATTTATTACTTGTAATGTGGGCTTAAAATTGATGTCACAATGTTTATTTCTGCGGATTCTTGTACACGTGTGCTACACATGTTACCAAAAAGTGTGTCTAATCTCCTTTTAGTGATATTTAGTGGTTTGTTGGACTATGCAGCCAGATCAGCACTGTCTTCGACTTTTTTTCCCTCAACATTGTTTTTTACTCCTTACTTCTGTTTATTAGTAATGGCACCATAATTATCCTTGGGAGGCTTCCATTGCAAAGCAGGGAAGACCTTTTGCTCTATTCTTAAAAATAATTAGTGATATTAATAATGATAACAATATTAATAATTATTATCCTATGCTTTGAAATAGCATGTTTGGCACAAAAATGCAAGCCGTAACTGTACCAAGTCGCCTCTATAACAAATTTGCTTAGGGCTGAAAATTATTATTATAGCCATCTTGGCTTTTATTTACTTTTAAATTACTTATTCTAAATTTTATAAAAAATTGTGTGAATTGTTAATTATCTAGTCAATTTTCCCAAAAGAGTTTGTCGGTTTGAATTGTGGACATTTTAATTTGAAACATCCCACCAAGCTTGAAGATGACATGAAACACAAAGAAAATAGAACCATTTCCAATTTTATTTTTTTGAATAACAAAAAAATGTCATTAACAATGGGCGAGTTCATTGGAGCAGCCGTGCATTCTTTTTTTTCTTTTCTTTTTTTTTATGAGCTTAGATTGATTTAGACATCGCCATTCTTTAAAGTTCTATTTTCTCCCAAATAAGATGCATAATTTTACCATGAAACCCTTAATTTACTTTCACTTTCACTGTTATAACAAAACATTTCACACAGTATATGCAGGCTCCTGTCCTGACCACTACCACTGAAAAATGTATCAAATTCATATTGATATCGCATTATGAAAGAATGCAATATCTATATTGTGAAGACTGCAATATGGGCATTTTGAAATGTATATGTTTTTTAAATACACAATGAATAAGAAGTTGAGATGAGTCAGGTAGATGGGCTTCACTCACCTTGACATACTAGCTCCATAAAATACAAGGAAATTGGTAATCTCTGTGAAATCCAACAGGAAACGGCGTAATCCTATAGTGTCATACTTGCATAGCTGGTAAATATATTCCCACAATATATACTGAAAGACCTTTAAGTTGCATGGTAAGGAAATGTTGATTCTAAACTTAAGGCTAAAATTAAAAATGATAGTGCAAGTTGTAGTGATGTCAGTCACAATGTTTGCTAAAATCTCAATATGATATTCTGTTCATATTGTTCAGTCCTAATGACAACCCATTGACCTTTTTTTTGTGAATTTGTAAATTAGCACAATTTCCATTCCTTGTTGCCTTGCAATGAAACCTACCGTATTGCTGCCATGCAGCAATTTAATTTAAATAATTTATGTTGTATGGTAGTTAATTATTCATAGTCATGCATGTTGTCATTTCACTACGTTAATGCGGTGGTTACATGTATTTTCTTGTAGATGGATCCTGGACAGGATTTACTTCTGACAGCCCTAAGTGAGAGTGGCATTTGCCCAAATGATGTGTTCGATGTTGATTCTCAGGATGTTGCACAGCCCTCTTCAACCCAGCAAGTAAGATGATCATCAGAGGGTTCACCTCAGTGTCATCAAAAATGAGTTTCTTTCCTGCATGATTGGTCATGTCATTAGACTTTAAACTCTTCAATTATTGTGGAAGAAGCTGAAGTTTCATGACTGTATGTTTCATAAGTATTTATTTATTTATGTCAGTGATAGTTATTTATTGCCCCCCTCCAGTCTATCTCAATCAGTGCCCTGGATGTTGGTTTTGGGACTGAGGCAGTGGGAGCTGTTAGGACTGAGGCTGCAGCTCCAGTTCCCATAGTTACTATCAGGGTAAGATCACAAAACATTAAAGTGGCAATCTCTGAAGATTTTCATTTAAATATGTCTGTTAAGTCACAATGGCGATTGAGACTATGGCCCACTGATGAAAACCCTTGCATTTGCAGTATTATGAGTATTAAGAACCGGGTGTCTGTGGCGACTTCCCCGACATGCATTCAAATTGGCGTCAGTGATGCATTTTCCCTTTGAATTGGGATCCATTTACACGCCTGCCATTACCACTTTTCGCCATAGGTGCTGCCAAAGACAACAAAACGGGGATCTTCGAGATTGCCACTTTAACTTCCACAGATTATTAAAGTAATGCTAAGACGTTTTTGTTTTAAAATAATCTCACATATTTCCATGATGCTCCCAACAGCACAAACCTCAGCCGTCGACTACCACATTTGTCTTAAATCAACTGAATCAGTTGCCATCGCTAGGAACAGTTGTGACCAAACAATCAACTACAAACCCTATCAAACACACCATAACTGTAACCAAGGTGGTACATGTCGCGTCAGCTCTGCGGGGATCATCATTGAACCCCTCTTCCACAAGTCTCCCTCCTTCAGCATCCACAATGGTGCCTTCCAGCAGAGACCAGGTACATTTGTTGAACACATGGAAGTTTTTTTTGGTCTTGGAGAATAAAAAAAAAAAAGGCACAGAATAATAACCTTTGGTTAACCTGCATTAACAAATTTGCTTTTCCCTATTCAGATCCAGTTGAAGGACCTCCTTAGGACAGGCAGTCTGAAGAGTGCTGGTCTAAAAGGCAACAGTCTGATGGAGCTCATGAAGCTCAAGCCTCCCCCTGACATTGCCCAACCTGTAGCTACAGCAACAGCTACAGGCCCCAGTAAGTTCTAGAACCCACACTACAAGATTGTTAAAACGGTGTCCTTTTTCCAATGTTCTCTTTTGGTGAACTTTACAAACTCCAGCCCTAAGCGATTGTGAGTACTATTACCCATTGAACTATACAAGTTTTTGCTGCCATCGGAAATGACTGTATTTGGTTATATTAAATGGGCCTCATTTACAAATCATACATACAGATTTTATCTTAAATTGTAATTTCCAAATTCACTAAAAACCACTTCTTTCTTAAAAAAAAAAAAAAAAATCTTGACACACAAAAGTCATGCATAATAATTTAAGAATGATTGACATTCTACATTAGATGCTTTATGGAGAACAAGACAAGTCCTTGCAAATGTTTAATGAATCCCAAATAGTTTTTGCGTACACACATCTCTCAAGAATAAAAGTAAAAATTGTTAGAAAGTTTTGTGAATGAGGCCAAATGTGTTCAAAATGTATCACTAGCGTTCCTAACATCCTCGCTTCAAAACTTTAGGTGATTGAAATTCCCAATATGTTTTGAATTGAGCATCCTCTGACCCATTGTGTAATATGTCCAGTTGAAAGTTGGCACACAAGCTAAAACCACTTGACCATGCCCTTAATATCACCTTTGTTCTTACTTTGCCCTTCAGTGGAGCAGAACAATGGGATAAAGAAGGATATGTCAAATAAAGATGCTACCCGGATCTGGGTAAACGATGACATGAAAGTACCAAACTTTTCTCTGGTGAGTATTAACTGTGATTTACAATGATACAGAATGATGAATGCTGCCAAATATTGTGTTGCTGTGACAACTAAATATTAAGAGCACCAGTTGCAAGTTGACCTGCAGCCATTTTCTGGTGGATTGAGGAGATGTTTCATTAGAAGACTTTTATGTTGAGCAATTGGTTTACCTTTAATCTCTTTATTTTGTTCATGTCCATGTTTAGAAATCCTCAGGGATGAAGGAGGAGGATGAGCCTGAGGAGGAAGAGGAAGAAGAGTTGGGTCATGCTGAGACTTATGCAGAGTACATGCCCATGAAATGTAAGTAAAACTATCACCATGTGTTTCTCGACCACATGTTATTTGTTTACAATGACAGTATTGCAGTATTATACGGTTGTTGTTTTTTACCGGACCCCGAGGGGCCGGCCAAGTACGATGAATGTCTCTCACTCAATCACTGGCTGACTGACTCCCCGTTGTTGAAACATGCTTGTGCGAAGTGTTGAAATGTACGTGAGTGGGGTCGTCGGTATTGATCTTAGCTCGCAACACCAGGTGAGTGTAGTAATGAAAGGATAGAAAAGCGGCACTACTTGGGACATCCATCAGGCCTCTACGCTGCAAGCATCTCACTCAAATTTGTGTGTAGAAATTCCTGTGTGCCAATGTGTAAGGAAAAAAATAGGTTGGTGCGTGAGAAATGGGGAGCTGTAGTTCACTTAAGGATTCAACAAGCTTAACCATGTTATAATTGGGGATGTTAAAAACTACAACTTCCACCTAACACTATATGCCCCTCTGCGTAGCCACTAGCCATCTTTGCGACGCTGTTGGTTCAGTGAGTCTGCACTGCTGCTGTGAGAAAGTAAATCGATTAGCTTTTATTTTGGGGAAAACCAGTAACGTTAGGGTTACTAATTGAGACACGTTGGAGTCCAACAATGTCATGGTCGAAGATGTCGAGGACGAAGATGTTGAGCCAGACCCTGTTAACATTAGCGTGATGTTACTACTGTAACCGCCACAGCATGTCTCGCCTGCCGGGCCGTGGAGCCTAACCATCTGCTCCACGACAGGCTCGCTACAACAGCGAAGCCCCCCCGGTGCCTCAAGTCCAGACACCCATTTGTGCCTGCCGCACAGGATCTCTTGCAGCAATGCAGAGACCTTAACATCAGCGAAGCAGGATGGGTGGATTACATCTGGCGTGCGGAGTGGGAGGCAAACACCTCCAGACTACGCGATTTCATCCCGACTGCCGGCTCCCTCCCCACTGGGATGGACTTGCCCAGACCAGCGTGGGTGAGGCTAAACCGCCTTCGGACCGGCGTCGGACGCTTCCGCTCATCGATGCACAGATGGGGCTTGGCTCCCAGTGCGGCGTGCGAGTGTGGTGCAGAGGAACAAACCGCAGACCACGTTATCCAGGACTGCCCAATATATTGGGCACCCAACGGTACACGTGGTCTGACGGTAATGGATGATGAGACAACGACGTGGCTACAGGGGGTGTGCCCGGATGTATAGCTCGGGTGACCCCTCACACAGACCCGGAGAGGCGAGGGTGAGAGACCCCCTCGACCGGGACCTGGGGCGAGAGGACCATAACAACTAGCCCAAACGATGAAGAAGAAGAATGGCAATAATCAAAATTAATTTTGGCACCAGTTGAGTATGGGCATTAGGCCTAAATATTATAATTCATAGACCATGTAGAATTTATTTGATTTTTGAATGCTTGGATAGGGTAGCCTATATTCAATCCTACACCAAACAATATGAA
>OMKK01054432.1:5019-17168 GCA_900302305.1 Polymixia japonica
TTCTAAGAGAGCGAGCGCTTCTCTGTTGAGGCTCCTTCTGGGAAGAATATATTATATTATTATATATATTATAACAGACATTACATGGTTGTCACTCAAGGTTTTCCTCCTCCCAGGCAAGGGACCAGAGATGCTGCTGGTAGGCCAGAAACTCAACGACAACGAGTGGCACTCGGTGAAGGTTGTGCGCCGTGGAAAGAACCTGCAGCTCTCTGTGGACAACGTCACCGTGGAAGGTAGGTTTTGTAAAAAAGGGCAGAACTGACCGAAGTGTGGATATATATCGATAGGTTTACCGAGCGTGTTCCTCTCCGTCAGGTCACATGACCGGCGCCCACACCCGGCTGGAGTTCAACAACGTCGAGACGGGCATCATGACGGAGAGGCGTTTCATCTCTGTCATGCCTTCCAACTTCATCGGGCACCTTCAAGCCCTCTCGTTTAACGGGATGCCCTACCTGGACCAGTGCAAGAACGGCGACATCTCCTACTGCGAGCTGAATGCCCGCTTCGGCATGAGGCACATTGTGGCCAATCCTGTGACCTTTCTCAGCCAAGCAAGCTACCTGGCCTTCTCCACCTTACAGGCATATGCCTCCATGCACCTCTTCTTCCAATTTAAGACGACAAGCACAGACGGCCTGATACTTTACAACTCTGGAGATGGAAGTGACTTCATAGTGGTGGAGCTGGTCAAAGGGTAAGCGATGGTAGATTAGGAATAAGGGTGAATGCACTCAGACTTGTCTGATCGGTTTATCGTATCCCGTGATGTTCCTTCAGATATATACTGTACATATACAATGTAAGTACTGAAGGAGTCCGGACTTGTGAGAGGCTGTTTTGGACCGGGTACCTTTTGCACCTTAAGTAACCTGTTCTACATCCTGTCAACACAATAATAAGTGTATAGATAAAACAGCAGGCATGTGAATAGCAACTACTACTCAAACCATCATCATTACTGCTGCCTCGATTCCATCAGTCTGCAGCATTTGAAAGCACATTTGATATTTTTTATCAAAAAATGATTTTGTTGGGAGTAAATAAAACAACATAACAACAGATAGTACATTGCTGTTATCTCTCACTCAAACCTCCTTGATCACAGGTAGCAACTTGACACCATCTCCTTGTGAAAGATTACGAGGTAAAAAAACCCACGATTTGACTGTTTTGTTCAGTGCAAATAAATCTGTAAGCAAGAACAGCATCAAGGGGGTTTGGAGAGACAGTGAAAGCCAGACAACAATTGTTGTTACACACAATATGTAAACCACAGTCAAATCTTGCCCAGCCAGTTGTCACCCAGCAAGCAATTAGCCAGCTGGAGGGCCCTGTTCATCTCGGGAGCCTGCAGCAGACGCTTGCATAAAGAAGATAGACTAAAGTAGCTTCTCTACTTCTTTCACAGTTCATGCTGCTGTTTTATGTCTGTGAGAAGTGTAGCGGCTTACTTATGACAGTGAGCAAACCAATTGTATTTTTTTGTTGTAGGTACATTCACTATGTTTTCGACTTGGGCAATGGACCATCACTAATGAAGGGCAACTCTGACAAGCCACTTAACGACAATTACTGGCACAACGTGGTGGTCTCCCGTGACAACAACAACGTACACACCCTTAAGATCGATTCCCGCACTGTCACCCAACATTCCAATGGAGCACGCAACCTGGACCTAAAAGGTAGCTTCGTAAAAAGTGTTTGGTCTTATTGAATTGGTCTGTTCATATGCCACATTAGAATCAACCAATTGGTTGTTGCTTTCAAGAAACTCAACTGAAGGCCGAGTTTTCATGTGGTATTTTGTCATATAACAAGTTAATTAGCAGCCTAATTTGTCTAATATGATGGATAGGGTGAAGCATTACTTGTGCATTACTGGTACTTTATTTATTTTTTATTTTTCAGTTACCATGTACAGCCTTTTTGGTCAAACACAAACTAATTGAGACAATAATTATCATTAGCTCTTTGAATTAAATAAGCACCATGTTATATTTGTGTTCCATATGGTCAATATAACTACAAAAAAATAAACCTAAGTAGGCTATGGACATTTATTTTGATATACTATTTAAGTGTTCCGTTATTGCATATTAAACTTGAAAGGTGACATGGCCTATCACGTAACAGACATAACTCCATGGAATTCAAAATGTTCAGTACGCTCCAACAATTGCAGTTGGAGCATTTTCAAACTGACTTTCAAACTGAGGTCTCCGCAACTGAGAAAACCTTATCTGAAAGAAAACTGGTCTCTAAGGCCAAGTATTTGTCAAAATATGAGGATTGGTGGTGATTGCACAAAACCTGGTCTATACTCTATGTCAGGTACTACATGGATTATTCGCACTAAATTTCATGCAAATTCTATCAAAGGGGAGCCAAATCGTGACACTTTGAGCATTTACCCGTTCATAGTAATGTTAATACAGCGGGATGCAGGGATGTTCATGTTTCCTACTCTCATGTTTGGACTGTGACTCTATGTATCAATGTATTTTCTGCATTATTATATATTGTAATATTTGTTATGTGTATTCTGTTGTATTTATGCCAGCAATAATTTCTAGTACATGTAGTTGTACTTGGCAATTACACTGCTTCTGGTTGACAGAGCTGCAACTCACCTGCACTGTATATGTCTCCTAGGGGAGCTTTACATTGGCGGTGTTGGGAAGAGCATGTATAGCAGCTTGCCCAGGTTGATCGCATCCCGGGAAGGATACCAGGGCTGCCTGGCCTCTGTAGACTTAAATGGGAGACTCCCCGACCTGCTGGCAGATGCCCTCCACAAGGTGGGACAGGTGGAGCGCGGCTGTGGAGGTGAGGGCTGGTAAAGCTCTAGGGGGGCATGAATCTGGGATTCGTTTCAGTAATCTGCTTTCTGTGCATTGCTGCCAGCTGTCAGCGTAGAATAGTGATGATGGCTTTGGGTCCTAGAGGGAGAGAAAACTAATATTGAATTCCATCCCATCGGTTATGGGATATTGTTGTTTAGTTATGAGGATGGAAATAGAGAGGGGAGATATAAGGACATAGCATTGTCGCTGTGTAGGGTGGCTCTCTTATTCACCCCCACTTATTACCATCAAGGCCCCAGCACCACCTGCACCGAGGAGTCCTGCCAGCACCAGGGGGTGTGTCTTCAGCTCTGGGAGGGGTTCTCCTGTGACTGCACCATGACCACCTACGGAGGCCCATTCTGCAGCGACCGTAAGTACAGCTCATGAAATGTATTGTGTTTAATGGCGTGGAACGGTGGGGATTCATTTAGCAGAGGGGCGCTGCTAAAACTGCCAGTGAGTATATAAAAGATTCTACTGAATCGATCCTTTGATCAATGGTTGAGTGAATTCTTTGCTTGGTATATTTGAAAACACCAGATTTCTAAGGACACCAAAGTTTAAGTCCAAATAAAATGGAAAGTAGCTTATCAGGACAGACAGATATGTCAAGAATTAAGTTCCTAGCTATTGTAGACTGGGTGTTATATAGCAATGGAAGTGTTATTTTTAATGTGTTTGTTTTTACAAAAATATACAAAAATTCAACAACATTTCAAACATTCATTGATAATGGATTACTATTTAGTTGGGTAACATGGTTGTACCATCAATAATGCCTTGCGGTATTTGGAGGACAAACGGTAAGTAGAAGATACATTATTTATATATATATATAGCAGTGAGTCTGTAAAGAATTTAGTGCAGAAAGTAGAGGGAAGCAGCACCACTGAGACACAGTCAAAACAGAGAGAGAGGGGAAGCTTTCAGACCATCACCACTGTACTATTCCTTAAGACAATGTAGTAATTTAATTTAAGCAACTTTTTATTTTATTTTAACATATTACAGATAGCACCTTTATGTTTCTTCATAAATTATTGAAACGTTATCTACTTTTAAACCAAATAGCATTTTTACCATAACATATAAAGTATTTTATCAATGTGAAAGGCTTGGTCAAACCCTCAGTTAGATCGTCTCAAGTTATCATCAGACCTCGTTGGCCAAGTCACTATAAAAGCCTTGTTCTGCTCAATCTTGTCCAAGTTTGCATGTGGTCTTTAGATGTCTACATATCTATGTACAGTATATTTATAAAATGTAATGTTTAGTTTCTCCAATGTGTATGATTTCATGTCGCCCACCTTTCAGCAGTGATCACCTCATAAAATGTATGCTAACAGACCAGGAATGGCATCGGTGTCTAGATTTGGCCAAGTTGACATAAGTCCCATGATCCATAGAAAATACCAACAGAGTTAACGTTTTTAAATACCAGTAAGTCTTTATTAAGACACGGCATAATAACAGTACAATAACAGCACAATACAATAACACTATTTAGAGCGCTCTCTGTCCAAAATAATCCTGCAAGTCCTTCCCTTTTTTGTGTTTTGCAATTATTGTAGCCAGAGAGATTATGTGTTGCGTGGTCATTGGCAATTTAATTGCAGAGGGATTCAGTAATAATTACATGTATTGTTTGTTCTAAGTCTTTATTGATATGCAGTATTTTCGTATTAATGGAGAGGGGTAATTTCTTTATACTTGAAACTCTCTAAGGGTATTGCAATTCTCTTCAACAGTGAGTGTAATGTTGATTGTAATGTTGCAGGGTGTTTGTTGGGGTATTTGTAGTTTAGTAAAGATATATTTGTTTATATTTACTTTATTATTTATTTATGAGATTCTTTTCTAGCCGCCTTGCAATGGTTTTTGCATAGACTTTTTCGTTGTTGTTTTTTCTTCGTGTTTTCTTTGCAAGACTGAAGTCAACAGTATTTGTGTTGAGCCGCACACAGGCAGGAAAGCTCCCACTGTTCGGTCAAAACAATTTGAGCGCCTCCTCTTAAGCAACCGACAGAACGTTGCAGTGAAAGTATCTTTATTCTTGTGAAGAATCATGAGCGTCATGATGTAAGTACACAGGTATATACAAGTATAACATTCTTCCTACAACTTGTGTCGATGGTCCCGCAGGAAAACGTGCTCCCAAAGAACCACTGTATTTTCGAGCGTTGCAACTATTTTGATGCACATCACATAGTCTAAAGCAGAAGTAAGGTCATTTACATTTTATAAATTTGTAAATTTTGACCTCATTTTATGAGAACGTCAACTAACTGGCCGTCTGGGGCTAAACCTCTAAAGCTCTCTCTCTCTCTAAGCAAAAGCAAATGTGCGGCAGGCACGGATGTATGTAGTAGCAGGAAACCAGCTTCCTTCTTTTGAGAAAAAAAAATACTCATCTGTTAAGGTTTGTTAATGTTGCAGGTTGAATCATCCAAACAAATGGAAACTGTGCCAAGCAAAAATACCCGCAGGACAACCTCTGTGGCAGTCATCAATATTAGGTGGTAAAGGCCTTTTCTACCACTGTGTTGTTTTACATCTCGCAAGCACACAACCCTGACAGATTAGCTGCTTCTCCCACCTTTGTCTTCCAAGTCACATGGGCAGACGTTGCAGACGCTTGCTTTGCTTGGAAGGCTGCCTATACCAAGAGAACCAGTGTTAAAAACAAAGAAACGAGAAAAACACTTCAATGATTGGATTGTTTGACTGTCAGACGAACCTAATACCGCCAACTAACGTCCACACTTTTACTTGTCTGATCAACTCAGCAAAACATACCTCAACTCCTTTTAATCAAATTACTGGCACCTACCATTTAGCTGAAAGAACGCATGCTACCGCTGCCCATAATTTGTAAGTTAAAGTTAAATCTGTAACTTTTTCAGCTTTCAACTTTTTCTGTTTCTGTTACTATCATCCTCACAATGGTGATTCAGACCAGTCCTGTCCGATGAATTACTCTGCGTTCCCGTTATACTGACTGGAAATTCCTGTGTCGGTAGCAACATTTTGCGTAATAAATCAGTTATGTTTTAATACTGATTGAAATGCATAGAGAGGCGACTGGGCCCTTTCTTTCCGGCTCAAGGCGCAGACACAGACGCACGAGGGCGCAAGGCTCACTTATGCTGTTTTGGTCATTTTGGCGCAACTGAGGCACACTTGCGGTGCAGTTGTAGAAAGGGTTGGATTAGGAGGAATAAATGATCAATAGGTGTGGTGGAACTACACCTACACTGGTCTTCAATTATAGCCAATCAAATCAACTCCTCTCATTCCCTTTAAATGCAGTGCACTGTGTGCCATGATTATTTGACAGGCTGCATTTTAACGTGTCTTTTTCAATTATAAACTCTTGTGCCGTCCGGAAACTAGAACTTTGTGTAATGTAGGCCTACTGTAAATAATTGTTGAGCTTTCTCTCAACAAGCCCAAATCTGAGAAACCTTTAACATATATTTTCATTCCTGTACATCCCTACATAACATGGCATCACTTTAACATCTCTTGAAAAGAAAACTTTAATAGGATATTTGTGCATAGTTGTATCTATAGTTACTGTGCAAGTGTGTAGTTTATAAAAGTGATGGCATTTCCGTTGCAGTGTCCAGTGACTTTTATGTTTGAAATTTGCACTCTAAAATTCGTTGACATTTCATCTAGGTGGAGTCATTCAAGATTAATAGCCTACTGTATCCCAAAGTCCAGGATAGTGATTCTCAAACTGATCTAAAGAGAATCTTGTAAATACACTTGATTTTTCAGACTTCAAAGCTAAAACATGTTCTAATCAGATCTAAGGAAAGGCTTTGTGCCTCTTGTCTCTACATGGTTTTCATTAAAAAAATAGAATTTATTTGGAATAGCAAATTTATTTTTTATGACAATTAGAGTAAAATGTTCAAAAAGAATTGCTATTGCGAAGTTCATTATATTGTGTTTGAGAAGGAATTTGAAAGCATAGGTGTGTGGACAGCACCCCCATTTCAGTATTGATTTCACAGTTCCATAATAACTCTAGTGTCGATTTCAGTGCAGCCATAGTCGTTAAAATACCTTATTGTAGCTGATACAAATGAGTGCGTAAAACAGTCAGTGTAGCACCTTGGTAATTTTAGCTGCTGGTTGAGGGACCTCTTCTCCCTTGACAGCACTCTTTGCAGAAGAGAGAACTGTTGTTCATTATGGAGGAGGTTTTGACCTTCCTTTGATTTGCCACAATTATCTCCAGAGGGTCAAGTCAGAGTCCTGACTGTACCAGCCCACCTGCCTGCTTGCATCCCACATACTGATATCCCCCAACACCACCACCACCACCACCCTCAGGCTTCCGTAACACATACAGAGAATACAGCAGCAAAAAAAATCAATACGTGCTATGACAGTTAAATAGAGCATGAGCAGGAGCCTATTGGAAATATCAAAACATCTGAACTTCCTCAGGAACAAAAGCTTGCACTGCTCCCTTGCACAGAGCTTTGGTGTTTGGTGCTCCTGTCCATTTTCACTGTATGTCTGGGGTCACTGCATATCTGGACCGGACCGTGTCAACCTCCTGTGTGTCGCGGAATACCACAATACACCGTAGAGCCATTTGTATGTTTGATGGACTGCAGTTTCTCATTGACTTTCACAGGATTGAAATTTACATAACTGGCACAAAAGGAAAACTGAGAGGTTTGGGCAGACCAACACTCAGGATATCAGAGACCTCCAGACTTAGTTAGTACATATATTGGTTTTTTGAGTTCTGCTGTTAGCAGTGATTCTAGGCTAGCTTGGTTCTTGTTCTTGGATGAACTGTGAAGGAATTGAACTGAAGTCTAGATTAACGATAAAACTACTAAGGAGAGGTGACTTTTGCTATTAGATGGAAATATATTTAATGTGGCAGTAAGGCTACCAATAACGTATTATAAGTTTACGGTGGTCTGTGTGTTATTATCTTTACATTTTCAAAAAGGACATGCCTCATGGTTTTTCAGGGCTCAAACGATAGTCCTGAAGGATTATGTAGGAGCGTGATATTGAGATATGCTGCGCCGGTAAATTTCTCAATACTGAATCGATCAGTGAAATTATACCCTGTATTTGTGACGATCACGTCAGACTATTGATAAATACTGTAGGGCCTAACTTAAAAATAGCAAACCTATCCTTTAAATGCATTCTAGGATCATTGCTTCCACTTCTTGATAGAAAGTAGCAACTAGGTCAGAATGAGCAGAACATTTCAGAGATTAACAATATTTTCCAGGGTTCTTTCTGCTCAGGATTCTTGGTACTGCTCTGCTTGAACCTCAGTTGTCTCCTGATCAATGCCAGTACTCAAAAGAGAGTGATTTTCACACTTCCCTATAGACTAGTCACATTATTGTACACTATCAAACTCATTTAAATGATTTCAAATAGGTGTGTTTGCAGGCCTGTCAATTTATTTATACAGTTATTATTAGGTATACTCATGTACATAATTTGGAGTTGGTGTATGTTGACATCATATCTGATTGATATCCCTAGTTGAGCTGTTTTCCCCAATTATTAAAAAGCCCAAGGCATGCACACATTGCATCCTATTTAGTGAATGCATTTTTTCAGGTTTTGTTTCCTTGATGATATTAGGAATGTGTTATTATCCATGTATTGAGGGATATTCATGAGCCTTGTATAAAATTGCATATAACAGCTTATCCCGAATAAAACCTTACCAGAATATGATCTACAGTATTATCCAGATATCTGTCTCAATGCAAATGCTCTCTCTCATAGAACACATGTTCCAATGTCAAATTAGATGTCAGATCCTTTCCATGTTGCCAGGACCATCATCTTAGCCACCGCTCTCCACCAGTTTTGTTCAGTATAGAGGCTGTGTACTGCGTCTGTCTCCCTGAAACTGATCATCTCGGCTAGGCCTCCACTCGATGAGTCAGACAGAAACCCTGAGCCCCTGGCTGCTGGCACAGCTCCCCAAAGCTCCATCACAGAGGTAGCAATGCATGGACATTGTGTAATTGTCTGGCAGGGCTTACCATTTTATAAATGTTAACCAGTGATGGATAGAAACTATAACTGTAATCGCTGAATTATTTAATCAGATTCCAACATAAAGTCATCGCAATTAAATCTGAAATCCAGAATTTTCCGCACTATGTCTCCCACTGTGGCGGTAAGAAGTAATTGAAATGATGTTTGGACTACAACAAACATGGTGTAGCGGCCAGTGACGCTCGTGTGACGTCACCTCACCAGTAAACATCTGCCATAGCTGTATGGTAAATATGCTAGCTAGATCAAGATTTTTGAAAAAGAATTGATTATTAGCCAATACGCGGACAACACAACATTTTTTCTAAAGAATGAACATCAAATCCCTACTGCTATACAAACAGTCAGTGTTTCTCCAAAGCCTCTGGATTGTTTCTTAATTATAATGAATGTGAACTGTTACCAATTTGGTGGAAACTTGGAAACCTGTTGGCATACAATGATTTTTGTGTTAAATTAGATTTTTTTTTTGTTACCCTAAACAGTTTGTCAACCTCACTAATGCTATCCCAAAACCATTCTTAGGAGTGGAAGAAAGGAGTGGTTTTATGTAACAATTCAGTATTAACATTGCCAAATCTGTATATTGGAAAATTCCATTTCCTTGATAAGAAATGTAACAACAATCAGTGATTATATATATCCTTCTAGTGAATTGCTTAGATTAAGATTCAATTTTGAAAGTAATGTCTGTTCATTTGCAACACAGATATTGAAACCACAGAGCATATTTTCTGTTCAAACAAAATAATGTATCTGTTGAACTCAAATCACGTGTGGATGTAAGGTACGGACTGGTTATGAAAGAGAAACGAGAAAATCTGCTGATTAACACAATTCTCATAATGGCAAAATATTATATACACAAAGCCAAATTTATGAAATCCCCACCCATTTCAATGAGTTTGGACTGTATTGTAAATCCCTGAAGTGTATGTCTTTAAAGTCTGCAAAAGAACTGCTGAAATATGCAAAGTTTTACAAACTAATAGACCCTGAATATACTAACCTTTAATTCAAATTGAAGACGTTAATTTATGTTAATTTATCTTTTAACTTTATTATTTATGTTGTATTATTTACAATTTATATATTTTAATTTATTGTCTTATTTTTAATAGTTGAATTGTATGGTTTTGTTTTGGTCTTTTTTTTTGTTTATTTTCTCTTACTTGCCCAGGTTTTTTAATACCATGGTTGGCTTGCCTTGCTGTTTGTAAATCTATTGTTCAATAAAAAAAATAATGAAAGCTACCCTTTTTGATATGTAAAACATAAACTACCTGGATTAATTTTTGTGACATCAGCACACCAGTAAACATCTGCCATAACCAAATGAGAAAGACGCTAGCTAGTGAGCTAACTACCACTGCTAGCCCAGCCCCCAGGCGTCAGGTCTCAGCCTTGAAGCAAATTTGACATAGTGGCCAATGGTGGTACTGCAACCTAAAATTCACATGCGGCCCAGAAGGCTTTTTTCCCATAGATGGTCATTGTAAAAGACAGTCATCTAAAACTGTTCAGAAGATACCTACAACACCACACAATACCTTAAAACATTCTTTGAATTTTGAATTATGTATTTTTTAAACATGAAGGCCGATTTCTTTAAAAATCCCTCAGAGCCTTATAAAACCATGTTTTATGTGTGTGACATCACCTCAGGGTACAGGCCAATGAGGTTCGCTCATGGGCGCGCGGGAATACGTAAACAGACACTACTGCGCATGACCGTTGGGCCGTATGCTGGAAGTAAAACTAGGAAGTTAAAAAAAAATTTTGCTTCATGCGCTGGGTGAGCAGATTTCGTTCAAATGAATGGGTGGCCATTTTCCCATTCATCCTCCAGTTATTATAGAACCTCCTTGTGCTAGCACCTGGTGCCTCATCTAGCCTTTCTGCAATGCATCACTTCCTGTGAACAGCCAAGAATTTCCTGTGTTTGTCGTACCTGGAAAAAACTTTCAATATGAAGAGTGTCTCCAGCCAGGGTAATAGTGCCAACTGGTATTGCGTAATCTCACTCCATGGTCCAGATAGATAAAATATGTATTTGTTAATGGAAAAAAAGTAGGGTTGACCCCCATTCAACTGGTGGATTGCTTGGTCGACTCACATACACTTGAGCAATTGCTGTTTTATACACCACCTGTAAATCCTGTTATAAGGAATATATAAACAATTAAAATAATGTTAAAATTTAAATGGCTTTTAAATGACCTTCACACTTGCTTTCTGTTCTAAATTATGTTTATCATATCAGACAGTTTTGTTATTGGTACATGTTCTTGTATTGGGTTGAAAAGCATGATCGCATGATCATCAACATTATTGTCTAATTAGTGCACTAAAGCCTACAAGAAAGATGACAGTTATTGAACATTTTCCACTCTTATATCATGAGCTATAATTATTTTGTCAAACGGGCCGAGCTAACAAGGTAAGTGCAGTAGGCCATGCCATCCAATTTATTAAAATGGACTGGATTTACACTGAAGCATGCAGTATAGGGAAAAATAACTCTTAGAAACTGTTGACCAATCAATTAGTTGGGAAAATGACGACTGCCAGTCGACCCAGATTTTGTTTGGTGGAAGACAGCCCTAGAAAAATGTCCCGGATTTAAACTTTAAGGTGTGTCAAGTCAAGTCAAGTTTATTTATATAGCCCTTAATCACTTTACAGTCTCAAAGGGCTTCACTAGACCCACAATTACAAGGAATTAAACGACACCCCCTGACCTTAACCCGCCATTGGACAAGAAAAAACTCCCACAAAAACCTAATTTGGAAAAATGGAAGAAATCTTGGGAAGGAATACAATGGAGCAGGGATGGGCAACCAGGTGCCATGAAGGGCCAAGAGGCTGCAGGTTTTCATTCCAACCAAACATTACACCAGGTGATTTCACTGATTAGCCCCTTCCTCTCTTGTTAAAGGTGTGCCAATCAGTGAAATCACCTGGTGTAGTGTTTGGTTGGAATGAAAACCTGCAGCCTCTTGGCCCTTCATGGCACATGGTTGCCCATCCCTGCAATGGAGGGATCCCCTTCCAGGATGGTCAGGAGTATGTGTGTGTGTAGTGTCAGAGTATATGTAGAGACGTGTCGGAGGTATTGTATGAATGCAGTGGGCGCAAAGGTCAAAAATAGAATAGTCAGAACATACAGCATTAGCAGCATAATAAATAGAACATACAGATTATTTGCAGGGGTGGAAAGAATATGTTCTT
>OMKK01054434.1:0-25449 GCA_900302305.1 Polymixia japonica
CACACCAGTGGGTGCATGCACACATGCGCGCGCTCTCACACACACACACACACACACACACACACACACACACACACACACACACACACACACACACACACACACACATGAATGAACCAATTTTTTATTCCAAATGCAAGGTTTCTTGTCATCTGCATTTTTTACATTGCCCCATTATAATCGCATTATTTCCATCCAAAATGGAAGTTATTCATATATTCTATATATTAATATATTTCATCAATTATTCTTGATGTTATTTTTCTTACAAATTACATAAAGCAAGGCAAGTTTATTTGTATAGCACATTTCAACAACAAGGCAATTCAAAGTGCTTTACATAAAATATTAAAAGCACTAAGACAGTGCAATAGAAACATTATAAAAGGACACAACACACTGTCATTACAATGAAGGTTTAGGTTTTTTCTCTGTTTGCTCTTTCTGTATAAAAACATGTCATTTGGTAGTTCTATTGCATTGACAACCTTTTTTGTTTTTACTTTGACCAACTACTTTAATTTGTTGAGCATCACCAAATATTAAATTCTGCAATCTTTCTTCAAAATTCAGTCCATGGGCAAATTAACATGGTTTCCAACATTTACATTTGTATTTATTTCTACCAATTTTCAAGTTGTAGTGTTGTGTAGAACTGCAGATATTACTAGCCTCCAAAGTAAATATTCTAAGCACAATATGTCTTGTATCTGTGAGGTAATGAATTTAGTATCTTTCACACAAATCTCAAGCGCCCAAAACAGTCTGTATACTATGCATAGTCAAGGTGCATCAAAGACATTCTGAACTAGTCAACAGTGCGATAACGTCTAACTCAGAAAAGGCATACATATACTGTCATGCTGTCATTTGATGTGTATTTTTCTTGCAAATGCTTTTGCAAAAGCTGCTGTATAAAAAGCTAGTGGCAGATTATTTCCACTAGGTGTCAGTCAATCTTCTCCCTTGTCTGTTAAAATGGAAGCTGTTTCCTCCATGATGATGTCACAGCTCAGTTTCAGTCTATTTTAGCTACATCTTCTCTGCTAAAAGAAATTTCTAGAATTTTTAACAAAGCTGTAAACATACTGGGTTCCAATACATTGTCCAGTAATAACATGAGAAAAATAAACTTTATAAAAATTGTAATAAGTTATCATATACTTCACCTAATTTTTCAATGAGCTAAGAATCCAAAGAAACAGAGCTAATTTAGTAGCCCTACTGGTAAGCTTGATTATTGGGTGCAAAAATCCCCTAAATAGACTGAAATATAGGAAGACAGTTGAATCTGACAGAAAGTTAATTACTTGGGAAAACCACTGGGAAACAGGGTTGTTGCAGCAGCAGAGAATTAAGATGCAGACAAGCATAAGACATATAGTGTGTATTGCCAGCTATTTTTGAAATGGGAGAACAAATTTAGAAATGCGCAAATATGCATTGTATCTGTTCACAGAAAAGCACATGATCATGAAATATGAATATCAAATATTACTCTAAAAGTGAGTAAATTCACGCTTACGAGGGAGGTAGCATGAATAAAAATATGCAGAATGTGTAGATGTACAATTAATATAAAAAATAGATGCAATAAGTGTAATTGTACATTGTAAAATAGTGCCTGTAAACATCAGATGGGGAGTACTAGAGATTCATTCAATCATAGGCCTCGCCCAGTTCATGAATTCTGACCATGATGGTGGTGACCAGGAAGTGTTTCCCTGGAGACATGCATGTTTCCCCGGTGGCCATGTGTTGAAGCCCAACTATATTTCTGGACTATTGGACTTTTCTCCCTGCTCTTAATTATTTATCTATGATTCTCATTATCTGAATAATGACCTTACAAGCAGAGGCATGAACAGTGCTAGCTGGGTTAGAGGCTCAATTCCAATTCCATCATTAACCTGGACGATGACATGATTCCAATATCTAATGGTCTCTTGTGCTGTTGTGCATACCCTTAAAGTCAGCAAAGTACAACATAATAACAGTGTTGATTCACAATATTACAACTATCTACTATAGTTTTGCAGCATTGTGTTTAATAATGAGATACTGTTTTGTTCAGACCAGTATCAAAACTACACTGAAAAGAATAGATGTGATTTTTGTCTCCATGTTATGTGCAGCTGACATGGGTCTTGCTTGAGTTGTCTTCAGCCAGACTCCGAAACGACTGGTTCGAGCGTACACCCCTGGTCTTTGAGGCGATCCGCACTCGTCCCCAAAACTGGTCACTCCAGCAACATAGAAACTCTCCTCATCTTCACTGTAGCACTGGAGGGGCCCCCCGCTGTCACCCTAAAACAGTCCCAGTCGAGATTTATGAAGGTGGAATTTGTATAATCCGTGAATGTTACGCTCAGTCAGAGAGTTTATAATAGTGTATAATGATCACCTGACAAGCATCAACAGCCCCGGTGTCTGATCCGGCGCAGATCATGTTATCTGTGATGGAGCCGGCGAACCAGTCGATCAGATTGCATGTTCTTCTATCGATGATCTCCACCTCAGCCTCCTGCAATCTGTCAACCCCCTTGCCTGCACAGACAACACCCAGCATGTTGCACAGTGATAATAATAATAATCGAATAATAATGTTATACTTTATTGATCCCTGTAGGGAAATTCACTTTCCGCTTGCTTCCCTCCACAGGGGCGGACAGAACGCAGGGTCGACTACAGAACAGAGCTCCCAGAGCAGGTAGGAGTTCAGTGACTTGCTCAAGAACACTTTGGCAGGGTGTATGCTTCTCAAGAAGAGGGCTTCAGCCTGGGTTCCTATACACTACAACATCCTGCTAACCAAACATGTTGATAATGTACTTCACAGTTCCACATGCTGTGGAATTCGTGACTACAGAAGCAGAATTTTTTACACTAACCTTTATAGTGAGTGCTTCCCCACCCAGTGATGAAACAGAGGCTAAAGTTCAGGGCTAACTCATGAGTCACATTATCGATGGTGCAGGCGGGCTGGACATGGTCACTGAAGTGCAAAGGAGAACTGAGACGCACAAGCGCCACGTCGTTGTTGAATGTCCCTGCGTTGAAATCCTCATGCATTTTGAGTTCGTGGATAGAGCGGAACTGAGAATGTTCTTCTGGTTTTGATAGTACATTAAGTCCTGCCACCACATAGAAATGTTTAATGGTGTTCTTACTGGAAACAAAAGAGAACGCCAGTGATTAACCACAAGGATAAATTGAACAGTTTCCTGGATTTGACTTGGGCTCTCAGCTTGTTGTCAAAGGTGGTGCACACATGATATTCTTCAGTGACCTACAGGTACCTGTCCTCGTCCACCAAGTCAGACAACCCAAAAAACACGAGGAACAGTTTCATCAGATTCTGTGTATTGGTAAATCTCTGTGTTATACATGCTTACAATTTCATATGCTTACATGTGAGGACTGAATATAAAACACTGAAATCAAATACTGTATGTGAAGGCTTTTTTTAGAGAGGCAGAGAGAGAGAGAGAGAGAGAGAGTATACCCTCTCTTTCTGCTCTGCAAGATTAACTCTGCAACATAAGACAATCCTAAATGAGAAATCTACTGTATACCTGGTGTAGACTAGAGGTTATGTTACTCACGGGTATCTGTGGAAGCAGTGTGCTGCTGTGAGCACCCATACACTGTTGAGAATTGTTCCGCCACAATAATGTCTCGACTGCATGTGGATGCCTACCTGCCAGGGCCACGCCCCAACAGGTGCTTCTCCGCCTCCTACAATACGCGATCCACCGGGAGGGGCAACCAAGCGTCGTTGCCCACAAGCTATCAAAACAACAACAGCGAATTCAAAGTACACTTTTTGTTGTTGTTGTTGTTGTTGTTGTTGTTTTTTTACAGTGCAATAGGGTTCTTAGCATTCGGCCTTTACTTACTGCCGCTCGATGAAACCTTTGAAAATATACAGATTGCACTTATGATCTTTATGATCTTATGATGAAGTGCGCTGCAACCCATTTATTTTAAACTTGTCGATGGATTTTAACACGCAAGCAAACGACCAACTGAAGAGTCGTGACGTAATTAGCCTGCAACACAAACATACAATAGACTTTTTCTTTATTTGTTAATTCCGAAATAAATACGATACATGAAAACAAAATCTGTGTGAGATCATTTTTTTTAAACTTTTGAATTAAACACCGTATGAATTAACAGAGAGAAATCGCTTAATCATCTCACCAATGCATTGGGCCTTAATCGAAGGTGTCATTGACTAAAAATCCCCATAGCAACGATAAACCAATACAATCATGTCCTACAAAGCCACCATCGTAGACCCCAACGCACAGCGAAGCTCTGTGATTTCAGCACAGAGACAGACCCTCGCCAGACTTTTTCTGAGCCGAATTTGAATATAGGCTAATCTTTTGGAAGTCAATTAAGGCTTATAGCGTGAACCCGATACTTGAGCACATAGACTTACGCGCCCAAATGACCTATGATTTGTAGGAAACGCACTTGCAGACACTCCCTTAACATTCTGCTGAGAGTCATCAATTATGCAGGGTAACCGCGCGCGCTGAGGGGGAAGATACCAGCAAAACAATATGGCGACAACCGCAGTTTCTCCCGAATCTTTTCGACATCTGCAGTCCAGCGACGCCTTTCTCGATTCTCTGTAACGCTTACCGAGGTAAGTTCGTTCGTATATCTTTCGTAAAAAAAAAAAAAAAAACGGGCGCATGTTTTGTAGGTAAAAAGGTTTTTTTTTTCCTCCCCACCCCTGTCAATATGCTTGCGTAAATGTCGCAGAGCTGCCCTGCATCTTTTTTTTGGGGGGGGAATAGAATCGGATATCGGTTGTAGCCTATAGGTGTACTGGGATGCAAGGCGAGATTATTTCTAACCCTAATAGATTACGATTGCCAGGCGTTATTCGCTTAATTATTTTTTGGTGAACGTTGAAGACATTGATTAGAGAAATTCCTTTATAGGGTTAGGTAGGCTGGACGGGATACTGTTTGATCGCTTCGGTCCGAAATAACGAGACAAATAAGCGTTGGCATTTTTAAAAATAATTGTCATGGCAACTTATATCGACAGTTATTCCATCCACTGTATGACAAGATGTTACACCGTAAGGATTGGAATGTGGGGCTGATGCTATGTGAGTAGGCGATTCATTCCTCCATCATCAATAGTCAAGACATTTGCATTATTCTATGTGATTTTTCGTATGGCATTATCATGACGGTTCTCTATTAATCATCCTTTTCTTTAATGTGTCTTCATATTGATAACTGTTGTTTTTTATTTATTAAAATGCTACTGCTATATAGGCCTATAGCTGTGCACGTATGTACCCTTATTGATTTGGCAGTCGACACGGCTTCACGGGTGTGGTGCATATCCTTCAAGGATAGGTGTAAAACCTATAGAATATCCTGAAAACAACTTAATCGGCTCATTGGCGAAATATTTAGAATATCATTTTGTCCGGACTCCGCGATATATTGACATTACACGTGTGACTTTGATAAATACACGGTTGCAAATCACAGCATGACATTTCCAACATAGAAACCACCCACTGCAGCAATTGGTATGGCCAATTTTGTTGTAGGGGGGCACTTATGTGCGCAATATAATCCCCCGCTGTATATTGTGATTAAGCAGACTTGTCTATTTTTAAACATTTATGTTTTAGCCTATTGGAATATGTGTCGAAATTGGTTTAGACTGACCGTCATGAACAGCAGTATGAGAAAACAAGTCACTTATTGCGCCTGTGAAAATTGAACAATGACTGATCAATGTCACTATGTGCATTCCTTTTCTGTGAAGACTGATGTTGCATAGCTAACCCTGCCTTCAACGCCATGGCTATGTAACACCTGAGACTGAGATAGAAAAAGGAGAATGCTGCCATGACCTAACAACATTGACTACCGTCCTCCACTTGCAGGATGGAAGGGTATAGGCCTAGTTGTCGTGAATGGACCTTATCCAGCAGGCCTTATGCTCAGGCAACGCAGACTGTTCATCTCACGACCTGAATGAACGATATTTCGGACCCAGGCAAGACGACAGTAACGCATAATTCTTTGTGTGTGTGTGTGTGTGTGTGTGTGTGTGCGTGCGTGCGTGCGTGTGTGTGTGTGTGCGCGCATCGGCGGTATAATGTGACGCCGACGTGAGAGTGAGTATGATGTTTATTTAATCCTTTTCTGCTGCCGTCTTGGCTCCATCGTGCGCCTATAGTGCTGAAATGGACAGCGCCTGCAAGCAGCAGCATGCATGCTCGGTGACTGCGAGGTTCTGGGGCTCATTTTAAAACATACATCTTTGCTTGGTTGTAATATAAGGGATAAGGGAATAAACTGCTATCTGCTATCTATGTCACCCTTTCACGAGGGGCGTTTCGATAGACAACGTTGACAAGAAATATAAATTAGCAATGTCCCAATGTTTAGTAACTACCCCTAAATGGCTGTTATGCTATTCCAGTTGTTTAGATTGGAGGCCTGAAACAGCCCTCCCCTGCGGGTTAAACAAAACAAGGATGCTTGTATTTAACGCAAATTAATTGCCATGATATGATGCAATGCAATGCAGTTAGAAAATGCATATTAGGGATATTTGTGTTGTATTATAACACAAGCCTTTCAATTTGCTTTCCACGCAAAGCCCAGGTCTCAGGTTGGCTATGTTCCCCTGAACCCCACATCCTGAATCGCTCATCCTGAACCCCTGAATCCCTGAAACGCTCTGCTGATTCAACCATGCTCTCGACTGTTCTTTCAATACTTCCATACACTAATTGTCCATTGGCTCTCTGAACTGTTCTGCAGCTTGAACAGCTGTCAGCTAATCATCATACTCTTTTTACATCGAAGTGTTTTGGAAGTAGGGTCTGGTCAGGCATGGCACCAAAAGTGAATTTGATGTTCTGGGAGCATTTTCATGACTGTTCAAAGACTTATAAGAAATATAGTACTTATATGGGTAGGTAGTCATTGTTGGCAGGGTTTTAACACGTGTCACAGGATACAAAAGTCTGGAAATTTGATTTTTCTACCTTTGATGAAAATCATGCTCAACACCTAACGCACACCTTCATTTAGAGTTTTCACTGTTGTTTCATAAACCTAAGACCAGGTACCACAGCCAGAAATGAAGATGCTGGTTCAATATGTCATGATTTGCTCTTTGTTTTCTATAAGGTTGACAGTTTCATGAAATGGACAGAGTTTTTAATAAGATATAGTATAAATAGTTAATTTAAATAATCTAGTGTCACCTTGTCAATCCATGTTTATGAAGCTTTATTAAGAAATCTTCAAATGCTATTTTGTTTAACAGGAAAATGTTTTCACATATTTTTTAAGCTGAAGAATTAAAGATATTGAAAAAAAGATATTGAATCTTGAAAAATATATGTGAAAATTGCAATTCTTCTTGTAAATATATTGAGTACATGTTCTATTATAACTAACCAGCCTCCATATGGACCATTCAGTCATTTAACACATTAAAAAACAATTCTGACTTCATCAACCAAAACATCTTCTCAATGAGGTGTAAGTTTGCACTTTTTAAAGTTGTTGCTTCATTTCCTTTTTTTAATTAAACATAAACAAAAACATTTTTAAGAAGTTAGAAAACAAGGATGATTGCATTTATCATTTAAACAGTAATGTTTCATTCGGATGGGAGAAAAGCACAAAAAACAGATGGTAAACTAAGTTGAGTTGTTTTTACTAAGCAAACAAAGCTACCTAACTCATGTTTGCATATCTGACTGAACTGACATTTTGATGATACAACCAACCAGGTCAGATTCACAGAACTGAGAAAAGATTTTTGGTTTATAACTGTATCTCTGTCAGGGTTGAATTCTTCTTCAAGTTGTGTGAAAGGGACATTTAACACAACTGGGATCCTATTTCCTCCAGTGTGTGGACGAAAATGAGATAAGCCATAGTGAGTTTTTCACACTCATTTTGCTTCCGTTTGATAATCATACCTACAGTATATACGATATAGACTAAAGAGGGTTGGCAACAAAAGTATTCACTTCAGGTTGGCCAGTGTGTCGATACTTTTTTTTGTTTGCAGTTATTGATAAAGTGTCAGAAAAAAGTGCCCCAACACTGGTGATGAATACATATTCATGGGGCAGGTAATATTGGAGATATTGGAAATATCAGTTAAATCAGCATTCTGCATTTTATTGGCAACACATTTTAAATACCCAACTCCAGTGAATGTGAATGGGCACGCATGTTTTTTAAGTGTACTATGATATACACTGTAAATTTCAGCCTCTTCAGGAGGTTACTTTGATTGTGATTTGTTACATTGTGGATGTTAAGTAACACTTATTGTATAACAAAGAGTTGTAGTGCTGTCTATATCACAGTAATGTGGATTAAGGAAAACTATTACATTTATCAAACTGTGAACAACCAAAATGGCCATATTCAATGAGTTCCACAGCACGGTTACCAGTTTATAGATAGGAAATCGTAATATGCGAGCAAGGTGTAAATTAATAACCTGGCCAAGATGCAATATTCAGGGAGACATTTTTGTAGTACTAAATGTACTACAACCAGTGTCCAATCTATTCACATATTATCCTCAGTAACCAGCTGAGTAATACTTGGTGTTTTCGTTACATTGATTTGTCTATAGTTAGAGAAATCAATGACGCCTCTAGATGTCTTTCAGTATATCCTATAAAAGACTTGGATTTGGGACGTCATTTACTGTTTAGTAGACAAAAAACAAGAAATCCCGCATTACGCCGGTAAAAGGTCCTTGTTGTGGTTGACCTTCGGTCTCTCTCTGTGTCCTCTTTACGCTCCAGAGCAGGCTACCGTGGATGGTACAACCCTAAAGACCCAGTAGCTGCAGGATGAAAACATGGCTGCACCCCTTCTTGCACCTCCAGGACCTGACAGCTTCAGGAAGTTTACTGTGGAATCTTTGGTGGCCCTTGAGCAACGCTTCAATGAGGAGAAAAACAAAAAGCCGCCCAGGCAGGACAGCAGTTACCGCGACGACGATGACGAAAACAAGCCCAAGCCCAATAGTGACCTGGAGGCTGGGAAGAGCGTGCCATTCATCTATGGGGAAGTCCCTTCTGGAATGGTGGCGGTACCACTGGAGGATTTGGACCCATACTACCTGAACAGTCAGAAAGTGAGTTCCTCAGCGTGATACCTAGCGTAAAAAACGTAACCACCCCAGACCAGTTTCCTCCGCTGTTATGTTACTGTAAATATCTGTAAATGGGAAAGTGGTCTGCCAACCGCTGCCAAGCCTCTGCCAACAGTTCCCAGCCCTGCCTGTCTGACACACACACACACACACACACACACATGGAGGTGGTTTTGATACCATAGTCAGTAGGGGCGTGGGGGTTTTGAAATTTGGACATCAGTCATTCTTGTTTTTACAACAACAAAACGAACTGACATCGTGTTTGGTACAAAGCATATGTTTTAGTAAATTATGGGACCTGAGTGACTGATCTTTAGATCTGGTGCCAGTATTGATTTTTCAAAGAGCTAATTAATCAGTGTATTGGCTCATTTCCTTTAAGTTTCACATTCTACTTACTCACATTTAGCTTTTGAAAAACATAGACAAAAACTCTGGTTGCTACTTTCAATCTGAACAAGATATTAGCCATTGTTGAAATTTAGGCCTAAAAATATATGCGCCTAATGATAATGAGGTGAGTGATTGTATGATATCAGGGTTTGTCTTATGATATGGATGGACTTTATAAACCTCCTCACAAAGCAAAGATAGTCATAGCCCTACGCACGGCTTGTGATAGTTGGCTTCCAGGTATGCTGTTTACAGTTATTTCTAATTTAGTGATTAGGTTTCATAATGCAATTATGTTTTCCTCCTTGAAAGCCTTCAGGGACCGTGAGAGCAGCGTACTTGAGATGTTGAGTGGGCCCTTCCCTGTTTCTGATGGCTCACAGGGCTTTGGGGGAAAGGTCAGAATTAGTAACTGCTGAAACACTGTTGTTCCACATGACAGACTTTTCTAATTGTTCAAAAATTAATCCATCAGGGAAAGAAAACAGTAGCAGGTTGAGATTGCTGTGCTTGTCTTAAAGGAGCCGCGTCTCCCCAGAGCTTCTGTCTGGTCTGACGCCCACAGTGACGTTTGCTGTTTGTTCTGGCAGATGACCTTGGCATTGATCTCTGAATCGCCTATGTCTACATGTCAGCAACATATAGATATTGGGTTTTGGCTCAATTTTATAGTCGCCTATGAAACAATACACTGCTTGCTTGAACAAGTTTTACATTTCTATTGGGGAAACGATCTAAGATAATGTTGCTAAACCAAAAAATATGGTAGTGTTGCATGATAAAGGTGAAACACGGTGTTTAGCAGTCAGAGGAGAGAATGTTCATTTCACATTATCTTGCTTCTCCTGCTGTAGAAGTAGCTCTAAAAAAAACATGCAAAGAAAGACAATTTATTATTTGTAGATACAGGGTAAAGGAGTGGCACAGGAAAGTTACAGTCTCCCTTATCTGTTACAGTGCAGGTTTCTATCATTTTTGAAACGTCAATGTAGTGATTCTGTACAGTAACTCAAATTCTCAGCACATCTGTCATATCACATGTTCTTTATCAAAGAGGCAAAGATACTCCCCTGTCTCAAAATGGCCGTCCTTTACCTGAACCTGACTGCAGGTAGGTCACTTGCAGTGTAGTTATAGCATACGAGATCAAATTAGGCTTGTGTGTTGATAACAGGACTGGACAATATGACCAAATATTTTATTGTTTGTGATGTTATTTTACTATGGTTAAACCCATATACTAATACATAATACCTTAAAGCTGCTATGTAGGAAATGTCTATGTTAATAAATGTAAATGCGTATGTTAAAATAACATAAAAAATACTCTGCTATGCTAAGCTTCAGTGAGATATGATCTTCGCAACAAATGTCTGGCACTTCAGGTCGGCCAGAGTGTTGATATTCCCTCTTTTCTAAACCGTGTTTACATGGCCGGCCCGGGAATAAACTCCTCCCAAGAACCTGTTCACCTGTAGCGTGTGAGGTTTTTGATTGACAGTGGAGAGGAGTGATGGAGAGGTGCTGCAGGGGAGGAGAAAAGTCCAGCTTGTTTTGAACTGTAACGGCTTGTTGTTGTAATTCCCCTTCGCTATCGGTAGAGACAGAATATCGCACATAGCAGCTTTAATGCAGTTCCCAGCCCTAGTTGATCATGTAATCGTTATCATAAGATGAGCAGTGTTGTTCAAAAAAAGTGTTGCAACCACTGTAAAATTAGGTGAAGCTTCCGGATGTAGAAAAAACCTTTGTGAAACACATCCATGGTCTATGCATGTAATTGTACCCTTTCTGAATTTTGGACTGAGATATTTTACACAGAAAATGGCTTGATAAGATCTGCTACACTGACATCTTATGTGTGTGTGTTTTTGTGTTTGTGTGTGTTTTTGTGTTTGTTTGTGTGTGTGTGCGTGTGTGTGTGTATATGTGTGTATGCGCTCGCCTGTGCGCGCACCGATGTGTTCATGCATGGACAAGGTCTCTTGTTCTGTTTCGCCCTCTCTCTGTCTGTCTCTGTCTCATACCTTCCCTCTCTTCATATAGTGCACGCTAACAGTTATGTAACCCACCAGTTCAGTGCACAAGAAAGACGCAAGATTCTGTCAGTGAAATGTAGAAAGCACGCCCAGCAATAACTGGATCTTTTGATTAACGCATATTTCACTCTCCTTTTCCACGCGTCCACGCTTTGTTTTCGTAGACGTCGGCCACGCAAGCTTGCCTTCATATTGCTGTGTCTTCTTTGCTCCCAGTCGGTCTTTCGCAGTCTCCGAGCCCGCCTTCCACCATCAACCTGACCAATCGGCTTCCAGCTACGGGCAAATCTAATTACGGCCCTCGAGTCAGTCTCATTCTAATGCCAAAGGGAGCGGATGCTGCTTTGCTCTGGCAGCTCGACCAGCCGTGACGTCAGATCAGGTAGTGACCTTGATGGCACGGATGGCGCTCTGCGTGTCTTTGTCGCCGACAGCCAGCAGCCAGGTCCCGGTTATATCAGTCTGTTTTCCTCACAGGGCGGGGGCAGATGTGGAGGAATGACTGTGTAGGAAGGCTGTTCTCCATTGGTCTGCCCCCCTGACAGCTCTGGGTGATAAATCTTCAATAGTGGCTCTCTCAGATTGTGCCAAGGCTGAGACAGAGAGACTGGCCGGCTGGTTGATGACGCAGCACCCCGCCTACGGCCGGGTTGGGCTGAGCGAGGCCAAGCTTGGCTTGGAAATAGTAGTTGGACCCAGTGGGTGAAGGGCGTTGTTGGTCGAGCCCCAGTGAAACAGGTCGTTCTCAGGGAGAGGAGAGAGAATGAGAGAGAGAGAGAGAGAGAGAGAGAGAGAGAGAGGCAGGAAGAGATGAGGTGAGGACAGGGATGAATTGGAAGATGTGTGCAAGGATGCATGAAGCATTGCTCTCCTCCTAGATGCAGCCAAGCCCACATTACTAAAATGTACTTTGCTGGGAAAGACCCCAAATTTATTTTCCACAGAAATTTCATGGAGCCTCCTCTAGATGTTGCAATTTCTCATAGTCGCATTTTTAACCAGATGACAGATTTCCTCTAAGGATGCATTTGTCCTACAGCGTTGGGTTTGTTGTCACACACAACACAGCTGAAATCACAAGGATGGTAGACATGTTCTGGAGCAGGCAGACAGACACAGGTGGTAGGAGACGCTGTGGCTGGTGCACGCTAGGTTTCGATGACGACTGAGGGAACGTAAAGGCGGACGGCAGGGCCGCTTGAAGCCCTTATGGATGCAGATGCTGCAACCCCTGACTGAAGCTTCAGCCTCGGAGCTGCTTTCTCTCCTACCCATCCCCCCTCCCTCCCTCGCTCTCTCTCTCTCCCTCCGCCCTGCTTCTCTCCAGTCTGCTGCTGCTACAGTTGCTGCCTGCCTGTCTGTTTGCCTGCCTGCCTGCCTGCCTGCTCGCCTGCCTGCCTGCCCGCCTGCCTGCCTGCCTCACTCCCGCTCTATCCCTGTCTTTCCTCTCCTCTCCTCTGCTCTCTGCACAGCTCTGGATTATGAAATTTTCAGTAGCTTTGCAGCAGTTTAGTCATGCGTTACAGAGAAGGACTCCTACATACATAGCAGCCGTGTGTGTGTGTGTGTGTGTGTGTGTGTGACGGTTAGAGAGAGAGAGAGAAAGCGTATGGATCTGTACGGTGCATGTTAGCAAATTTGGTTGTTTTGATTTTGTGCTTTGCATGTGTGTGGTTGTGTGTGTTGTGTATGTTTATGTGTGTGTGTGTGTGTGTGTGTGTCACTGTGTACTCATGCGTGTGTGTGTGTCACTGTGTGTCACTGTGTACTCATGCGTGCGCGCGTGTGTGTGTACATGTGCTTGTTTTTGTGTACTGGTTGTGCATATGCACACAGCGTGTGTGCGCAATGGCTCTATTCAACCGAAATGTCATACTGGTATTCTTGGCTTCTCCAAATGGCAACTGAGGCATTTCCAAGTGTATTCTTATATCTTACCATGCTGCTGACTTGGAGCGCTGACAATACATATGATATCACAGTAATGCTAAAGGGACCTGCTCCTCTGACCCATAATATAATCAAGAAGAGAAGCTTATCAAATTATCTAATCATGACCAACTCAACGTTACTCGACTGACTTAATCAGAGTTGTCTGTGAATTTCAGTCAAATTAATGTCAAGGGGTCAGCCCTCTGCGTAGATAGGCCCTCCAGCTCGTTTCGCCCTGTCTGTCCCCTCATGTGATGTTTATGTTACCAGGATATCTCGTTTCTGGTGGAATTGTGAAATTTGTATACAGTCATGGTAGAATATGTGAAACGATGTGGGCTGCGTGCACCCTGTCAGACGTGGATCCACCCGTCACAGAGGATCCTACTGGGAGGCCTGCCCTTGGGCCCAGGACACGCTTGCATCTCCCTTCCCTTCCTTCATGTCCTCCTTGTCCTCTACCACCCCTTCCTCCTCTCTCTCTCTCTCTCTCTCTCTCTCTCTCTTCCTCCCTCTTTCTCTCTCTCTCTCTCTCTCTCTTTCTCTCTTCTCCCTCTGTCTCTCTCTCTCTCTTCCTCCGTCTTTCTCTTTCACTTCCTGTCCTCTGACTCCGCTGTCTTCAGCTTTAAGCCCTGGGCCAGCAGTTCTGCGGGGCTAGCGCGGGGAGGGATGCCTTGTTAAAAGCACAAGGGTACATATCACTTTTGCAAATGCACACAGAGTCTCATTAAAATTTCATTCAAATCGGCATGTTTTATTTAAACAATTATGAGGTTATCCACTGGAAGAGGCTTCGCCAGCCACTCTCTACGTCTTCCTCCCCCTCCTGTTCTCCTGTTCTCAAAACTACCACAGCCGTGACAAGTAGGCGGGGCTTCAAAGTTGCTGAACACGTGCGCTACACATTTCTACACACTGGACATTTCCGGTGGAGAGGGAAATGTCCTGATTGGCTGGGAGGGATTGAGTGACTGGGAAAAATACTGACACTAAAAAAAACCTGGCTCACGGATTGGTTGGCAGCCATTTTCACCATTTTAATGTTTTTTGTTTTTTTCAGTTGAGTTCATTTCAATTGAAATTTCATGAATTACCCTGTAGAGAGTGTGGTAGAATTTCAATGAAAAAGGACAGGATATTGTGTTGTGTTTTTGTAATTACAGTAAACAATAATCTAATTTAATACAGTTCATGCAGTTCCATTTTTTTACACTAGACCTATTTTTGTCTGATTGTGCGTGTACATATTTAATATTCTCTCCCTTTCTCTTTCTCTCCCTCTTCCCTCTTTCCTTTTCTTCTCTCCACAGACATTTATAGTGCTAAATAAAGGGAAGACAATCTTCCGCTTTAGTGCCACACCTGCCTTGTACTTCATAAGTCCTTTTAATCTGGTTAGGCGAATAGCTATTAAAATTTTGATACATTCATATCCTTTCAAACGGTGTCTTAACAGGAGAGACAAAAGTGTTTCCTGTTCATGTCTATTATTCATGATGATATTACCTCTGTCAGTGCTGCTAGTACTGCTGTTGATGTTACGTGTGACTGTTGCTGTAGGAGAGGATACGTAACACGCGACACGTGTCACGGTCGGGGGTTTGAGTCTGAACGCTGCGTCCACCAGCGTGGACGAAATGAACTTCCTGTCTGTCGACTGCACGGTCTTCACATGGGAAAGGAATTGTACGCAAAGGGTCTCAAAACAGTCGCCGTTTTATCATTGGTAAAGAAAGGCTGGCACCAAATATTGACTTGATGCGAGCGAGCCCAGACCTCCTGAAAGAGCCCAGAGTGGTTAAACACCATGCCGTCTCTTTGACTGGAGAGTCCGTGGCACACTGCCAGTCTAGCTAAAGGCTATAACCCTCTTTGGCTGAGAGAACTTTCAATTAAAGAAATTGAGTGAGAGAGAGAAGTAAATCAGCCACAGTACTGGAAATGGTTCATCTAGGCAATACTGCTGGAAAATAGGTCAGCTTGGCCCATTGATTTTCCACGATGCTGAAATTGAAACTGATCCCCATTTGATATTGGACCCCATCCAACGACCCGCCATAGGCTCAGTTTACACACTGTATTTGACCCACTATCCGCCAAGAGAAGGTAGAATATGCGCCACAAGTCCAACGTCAAGTATTATTATCGTGATTCAAGACTAATTTGGGGTTTGACTGTTATTAGTCATGCAAAAATAAGTCTCATATTCGTATAAAACGGCACTGGGCGTGTTAACAACACGCAGGTTCATTATGACAATCGCTCCCGGATATCCTCCTATTGTTGGCCACACACCACAGCTATTAGTAATCTCTGGTATGCCTTAAACCAGCCTCTAAGACTAATTTTGAGGGTTTTTTAAAATATATATATATATACCATAATGCGTTGAAAACATCTCAGTGTTAAAATGTACTATACTGTAGCGTGGTTTTGGTCATGTTGGTACCCAGAATGAACCATACACTTCCACTAAATGTATATCAGATTAATATTTCATGGGTAAAATAATGGCCTTTGGCAACCTCTGTGGCCAGTGGGCACATTTAACCACATTGTTTTTAGTGCTGCTAGTGAGCTTTTAAACAACAAGTGCTGTTACAGTTCACTGGACCCTAGAAATTGCATTATAAGCCCCTTAGGTAGAATTTAGTAGATTGTGATTATGAAGATGTTGCTTTTGTATTCCTCTGTATCCATATTTTTCCTTAACTGGTTCCTCACTCTTTTCAGCATGATCATTATGTGTACTATTTTGACCAACTGTATATTCATGACTTTTAGTGATCCTCCTGAGTGGTCAAAACAAGTAGAGTAAGTACACATTCACCCTAACAGTACAAATGCATGCCTCAGTACTCATAACAGCTCAGGTGTAACACGCATCTATTGCTAATCCTTATTACACGGCGTTGTTGAATACTCGATTCTGATTGGTCAACTACGGCATTCTATTATTATTATTCAGAAATAACAGACCGTTGCTATGGACGCTAACAGACTACGGAAGCAGTAAAATCATTTTTAAATCAATAAAATCATTTTTTGTTGTTATATTTTGTGTCATATTATTGATTTCTTTAGTAAGTAGCCGTGTAATAAGCGGGATAATGTACAGTGAGCCTGTCATTGCGAAATAAACCCAGACAGGATGATGCAGGACCGCTCGCCGTACATCATCCCTTACATAGTTTCAACTGTTAAAATTGTTAAAATAACAGAACACTTAGTTTAAAAATTAGAACATGCACGCTCATATTTTACCACTCCAAAGTTATCTTGCTCTTTCTACTCTGTTTGGCATGTTAAGAGATCACTAAGCTTTGATCGAGCACGGTGTACTGATTCTGTCACTGTTTCTGTCTTCCAGGTACACATTCACTGGAATTTATACGTTTGAGTCTCTTGTAAAAATCTGCGCACGAGGATTCTGTATAGATGGGTTTACATTCCTTAGAGATCCATGGAACTGGCTGGATTTCATGGTCATTTCTATGGCGTAAGTATATTGCTGTAAACAACTTGTCTTGACTTTCCTGAACCTGAACGATATGAAATCATTCGCAAATATTACAGTTAATACAGATCAGTTAGAGCATCAGTAATGAAAATGACAGTGTTTAATGCTACCTGCTGCTTTCTTTCTCTCTTTCTTTCTTTCTTTCTTTCTTTCTTTCTTTCTTTCTTTCTTTCTTTCTTTCTTTCTTTCTTTCTTTCTTTCTTCTCTCTGTCTCTCTATAATAACCCATCTGTTTCCTCCACTGATCTGAGATTCTCACTTTGGGGAATGGAGGCTTCCATCAGACAATCTGCTGCTTGTCCTATGAACACCCACAGCTCAGACATATCCATCTGATTCATCTTCTTCTCTTTGTCTAACACTCTCTCTTATTCACTTTTTTCCCTCTTTATAATTTGCTGGAGACCACAAGATCCAATTTAAGGCTTAATAACATCCTGCCAGTTGAAGCCACACTGTATCTCACCCATCTGAAGTTACCAGTGATCCCATTGCTGTTCTCTAGGCAATTACATAAACGTAAAAGTAAAACGGACAACACAACGTCTTCATTACTTGCACATAGTGCTAATGATCTTAAATGGTTCTTTTTGTTTGTTTTTTCTGCGTGTAAATAACAAGCTGTTGTAACTGTGGTTTGATCCTGCAGGTATATAACAGAGTTTGTAAACCTAGGCAATGTCTCAGCTCTGCGCACGTTCAGGGTGTTGAGGGCATTGAAAACTATTTCTGTAATTCCAGGTAAGACAGGATTGGGGGATGGGGGCGGGGTCGGTGTTAGGTGTGCGTGTCGTTCTTTCCTCTTTTTCCTCCCCCTCCCCGCCTCCTCCTCCTCCTCCTCCGTGGACAGGCTCTGTGAGTGGCGTCGTTCTTCCTGGTTCGGTGGTGGTGGTGGTGGTGGTGGTGTCGTCGTGCTCTTGCGTGTGTGGTTTTGTCATTGGTGTTTGTTCTGTGTGTGATCCTTCCCCTATTTCAGATATATAACAGAGTTTGTGGACCTGGGCAATGTATCTGCGCTGAGAACATTCAGAGTTCTCCGAGCATTGAAAACTATCTCTGTCATTCCAGGTGAGACTCAGTTTAAACACTAAGGCTGATCCTCTCACTCTTTATTTTCTACTCACTATTATTATGGTTATAATTATGATTTAAGCAACTAAAAAAATTGGAGACAACCATTTTTTGATTTATTTTCTCCAAAATTATCAAAAATGGTACTAATACATTTTTGATAGGCTTTGCAGTCTACTCCAGGGCCCTCCCAAGTGTCTGCACGCTCTTCTACCCCAGTACCACTCAGATGAAGAGACTCCTTTCCAAGGCAGCTGTGTTTCTCTTCAGAAATAGCTTCAACCCACTCCTTTCACTAGCTTTTTTGGGGATAAGCAAACGCTCTCTCCTCTACCAGTGACAATTGTGACAAATAGTACCGGTATTCATCCGCATTTGAGTACTTTTCCACCAGCAAGCCTTATAGTTGTGTACAATCAAAATACAAGATAAATAAGAGGATCAATAAGCTTATTGTATTTAAAAACTAGTGATTGGATTGAAAACAACGGTGTAAAACGCACCGTTTGCTTTCTTTCAAAAACAAAAAAACCCACATTCCAGTAGCTTCACGAGCAAAGGTTAAATTGGAGATTTATGTATTAAGAGAAACCATGTACATGTCGATGTTCAGATGAGAAATGGCATAGCTCTTAGAGAGATCCCACAGAATATACCCATTATTTATGTATGAAGACTGCCAAGCCTAGTTTGTGAACATATCTCTTATGCTGCATGATGCTTTTGAGTCACTTGCTTTACAATATTAGCCTACTAAGAGCTTGGCTGACAAATGGCATTGGAAGTTTGAGTTGCCCCCCTTTTTTTGTTTTAGTTTGTATATTGATTTTTCTTTTACTTGAATGGTATCACATTCTGGAGGTTGGGGACGCAGATGGGTTGGTTGAGTGACCGTTTGACCTTTCTGAGTAACAATGACCAGACATCTGTCTATCTAATGATAGAGGATGTTGAACAATATGCTCAAAACAAAAACAACAACTGTGGACTGCTTACATTTTTAAACAACATATTCATTGGGAAATCTAAACAAGTCCTACTTGTAAACGCAAAATGGAATCACATTCTGACTCCACGGTAACTGAACACGGCTTATTGTACCATCATGGTTGAACCGCAGAACTGTTCAGTTGGTTTCCTTCAGCTGACAACACATAGCTTTGGGATATTGTAAAAGACATACATGTTTTGTTAGTTTGTCAGCGATAATGCTTAATTTGATCCGTGATTTCAAGTTGGTTCTCTGCATTGACTCCTATATGAGCAAAGTTGTCTAGATTTTAATAAGAATGGCGATTTTTTTTTAATTTATTGACTGTATTTGGCTGTTTTTTTTCGACTGGGAATGTCTGAACACGTAAGCCTAAATTTAGATCATATTTTACAAGAAGAGACGTACAGTTGGTAAAGCCAACTGTACCTGTAGAAACCAAACAGAAACCACTGTCAGGGGTTGAGGGGTTCATCGTGGTTCCATGTTTGAGTTCCTCCTGGACCCAAGCGAGAGCGCTACCGGAGGACGCCTGTCCGGAAGGTAAACCGATTTACTTGAGTAAAGAACGTGGATGAAACAGACTACAGGGTCGGGGTAAGGGGAGTCAGTGCTTTCTTAGTGACACCATATGAGGCATTTCAAGAAAGTGCCCTCGTTGGCACCGGCATTGAATTGCTCCCGTTCAGCCTTGGAGTTTAAATGACCTTGCATGTTGTTTCTAGACCCCTGCACGTGCCTCTGTCCCTCTCTCATGGCCCCTTCTTGTGCTGCTGTGCTCTCGACTTTCTCTCACTCTTCCGCAGAGCCTTCCCCCTCTTCTTCACTTAATCCGTCTCTAGCGGCGCAATGCAAATCTCTTCGGAGCTCGCGTATTCTCTTTGGCCTAAGAGTAGGAGAGCCTGTTTTTAAGAATTCGGTTCCTGTGTTTTTATTACTCGACGGCTCTGGAAAGAGTGCGAAGGCTCTTAAGTATTTACTTGTTTGTTTTGTTTCTAGAAATTATGTTATCTATGTCTAATTTGTCAATTTTGTCCAAAATGTATTACTACCTATATTCACAATTTAAAATCATTATAGTACAGTATTCAGTGTTATTCATACAAACGTCCCCCTTTTGTTGGGAAGTTCCCCCGGCACAGGAAGCCAATCAAATGTCAACAAAAATATCAATCCATTCCCTTGCACATGAAAATTATTGAAAATTATTTTGTATTGTACAGCTACAATTTATACTATAGCAATACAGGGAAGCACCTCCCAACTATTAACCTAAATCTAGTCTAAACTGGATATTTCCAGTGACAGATCCCTAAAAGAGGATAAGCTTATTCAATTCAATAGAGAGACTCCAAACATACAGACCTGAGGCTTCAATAGCACCTGCATCACCTCTGTGGTTTGTGTGCGTGTGTGTGTGTATGTGTGTGTGTGTGTGTGGTGTGCGTGTTTGTGTGTGTGTGTGGTGTGCGTGGCTGACCTCCAGGCCTGAAGACCATTGTGGGCGCCTTGATCCAGTCGGTGAAGAAGCTGTCGGATGTGATGATCCTGACTGTCTTCTGCCTGAGTGTCTTTGCCCTCATCGGCCTCCAGCTCTTCATGGGCAACCTGCGTCACAAGTGTGTGATCTGGCCAATCAACGCCACTGAAAACTACCTGTCCAATGGCAGCAAGGGCTTCGACTGGAACGAGTACATCATGAACGACAGTGAGTAGAGTCATGGCCGATGCCAAGTCAAGCTGGCAGGGCTCTTGGAATATGCTTTAGCAACCTATGCTGAAACTAGAAATAATATGTTATTTTGGCTCTGAAAGGACAACAGGTATTGGATTTCAAAATGAACTGCGCTAAACCTTAAAAAAATGCACAAATTGAAGTTGAAATTGGCTTGAATGGATGTTACAGGACCACTGCAGCGGTATCATCTACTGTGGCTGTGACAGAATCAATAGAAATGACTCATAATGTCTGTGTTTATTTTCTTCTCAGCCAATTTCTACTTCCTGCCTGGTAGTCTGGATGCTCTTCTCTGTGGGAACAGCTCTGATTCTGGGTGAGTGGCCTTCTCTGTCCTCCTCTGCCTGCTGATGCTAGCGTGACCCGCTGTTGGTCTTGTAGCCTGCCTGGAGCCAGATTAGTTTATAAGTAAATAGTGCTGAGTCATTTCTAAGCCGGGTGCCCCATTCTCCTTCCCCCGTCAGCCGCTGCCCAGAGGGCTACACATGCATGAAAGCTGGGAGGAATCCAAACTATGGCTACACCAGCTTTGACAGCTTCGGCTGGGCCTTCCTGGCTCTCTTCCGACTCATGACCCAGGACTTCTGGGAAAACCTCTACATGCTGGTAAGACTGATGTGCTCACAAGTCCAGCTGTTACCACAGTAGGCCTATACACCAAATCCCTATCCAGTCAGTTAGTTCCCAAGTATTACTGTACATATAATTATGTTATATATTAATACTACATAGAGCAAGACGTATTAAACCATTCAGTCATTTTAACGAATCCATCCCATAATGACCACGAGGACATAAGATGAGAAGTAGATAGCTTGAAAAACACGAGTATTCTCCAGAAAAGACTTGTTTCCTGTCAAAGGCAAATTCTCCCCTTTACTGATGCCCCTCTAGCCTCATCTGCATACTGTAGCCTGGCCGCTGCCCTCCTGTCTGTCTGTCTGTCAGCCCAGCAGAAATCTACTCTCTAATGGTGGACAGACTCGTGCCTCCACGTACAGGGACATAGTAGAGGAACGGAGGCATTAAATATTAACAGACGAGGATTACAGTATGGCTACAATGAGGGAGATGGGACCTGATGGGAGCATCCCAGCTCCTACTACTGTTTCTGGTCCTGTCTTGTGAAATTCGGCTTCCGAGTACAGGCCCTTGCTGGTATTTTGTATCTTCAGAGTGACGATTAGGTGGCCGTGTTTAGGTCTGCTCCAGAATATTCTTTGTCACATGTTCAGAATAATTTACCTCTGCACTGACTGAAATTGGATATGGCAGAGCATGAGCAAATGAGATCCTATTCTTATATCTCATCCTCAGTATTGCAATGAGTGTTTCCTGTCTGCCCACATCCTTTTCTCGGGCATTTGCGGTTTTGATATAACTGCTCGTATAATGTAGGTGAATAATTTCACGGATGCCTAGGGCAAATTCTGGGCAAGATAGTGTGCCTGTATTTAGACCCATGATGTTTGGTTATGCGTGGGACAAGAAGACAATGTACCGGACCTGTGTTAGTTCCTGATTCTCTTGTTGGGAGTGTCGCAGTGTGTTGTGTTGGATGCCCTTCCCAGCACTGCATGCAAGCCACATTCATAATTGATGTGTGAGGGAATTGCTCTGCTGTATCCCAGGAAGTCCTCTCTTCTTGGCTTTGCTCCCTGCAGACAATAGTCTCTGTTTTTGAAGGGGCATCCGAGGGAGATTGCCAAGGGGGGGAAGGTACTCTGCTTCAGCAACGTTTACGATCGCTTAAACGCCCCTGTGAATAGAACAAGAAAGACTACACGTCCGTTCGTTGTTATGCGTGCCGTAACCGCGCAACACGTCCACATCAAGATCGTCTACTCCAAACGATTGTAGCTATCATGTGTGAACATTTGGAAAACAATTCATTAAGCATTTTTTCGGGAATGTTGTGATTAGTTATGCCTCGCCTCTGCGTCTTAGTCTCCTCACGACCCATCTCCACTGGGGAAAACATCCCAATCCATAGAAAGTGATTGGCTATGCACTGACTGGTATGGTGTGCATAGAAAACTAGGTCAAAATGCAGATCTGGCTTTCCCTGACGAACGACAACCTTGGACCCCTGCTGGGAACCTGAAGAAACGCAGTGTATGGGATGTTCTTGTGCAGGCTAAGAATAGGCCGTTTCGTATCAGTTCATCATTGTATGATTTAAACAGCATAGGACAGCTAGCTTGAACCTTTAGGTACTGTGTTTCAAGTGTACCAGTAAGGAAACTGTTTTTTATTATTCTGAAACAACCATTTTAGGTATGAAAATACTGCCAAGTACATTTTTCTTAAGATAAGATCATAAGATTTATTAATACCCTTGGGGAAATTAGGTTGTCACAGCAGAGAATCATCAGCCATCAAAAAATAGAGTCAGCCTCCAGACTGAGGGACAGCTAGGTTGATTCTGGCATCCGGGAGCCAATCTACCATCCTTTCCTCGTAACCAGACAACTATCATTCTGATGAGTCATGTCGTGTGATGGATGGGCTCTGAGGTCAACACTTAAATTGACTGCGATGTGAGGTCATGTATCAGATGTCATCACCGCGTGTGTCATTCTGTCCTCTCCGCTCCCTCCCCCACCCCACCACCACCCTGCCTCCCTGACAGACCCTGAGGGCTGCCGGAAAAACCTACATGATCTTCTTTGTCCTGGTGATCTTCGTGGGCTCCTTCTACCTGGTGAATCTGATCCTGGCTGTGGTCGCCATGGCCTACGAGGAGCAGAACCAGGCCACCATGGAGGAGGCCATTCAGAAGGAGGAGGAGTTCAAGGCCATGCTCGAACAGCTCAAGAAACAGCAAGAGGACGCCCAGGTCAGTGCTGCCGCATCTAATCTTTCTTAGTAGCTAAAAGAAAGTTAGGCCACCGAACATTTCCCTGACGGTCATGTCGTTGCCGTGACGTGACGCCATCTCTCTGTCCCCGCGGGTGTCTCGGCAGACCGCTGCCATGGCGACCTCGGCGGGCACGGTGTCGGAGGACGCGGTGGAGGACGACGGAGGCGGGCACCTGTCCTGCAGCTCCTCGGAGATGTCCAAGCTCAGTTCCAAGAGCGCCAAAGAGCGACGCAACCGCAAGAAGAAGTGGCGGCAGAAAGAGCAGGAGAAGGAGAAAGGCGACAGCGAGAAGTTCGTCAAGTCGGAATCGGATGACGGCAGCAAGAGGAGCCGCTTCCGCTTCCCCGACAACCGCCTGGGCCGAAAGTCTTCCATCATGAACCAGGTGAGAACCAATTAAGCAATTAAGAAAAGTCACGGGTCAGCCATTACAATACATAACATGCCAAATGTGAACAGAGATGCCACGCTAAGCAATACAGAGCTACGGAATAGAAAATGCTACACAGTATATCTTTGCAAAAACAATGTATATGACGTGGTTTGTTGGTTGCGCCTTTAGCAATATAGTCAGCCTGATGAGGAGCGTTTCAGATTTCGAGTGCTCTTACAGCACAGTGTTGCACAAGCTCAGATACTACAGGGCGTACAGTGACCAAAGATACAGCAGTGCACGTCCGGGCCCTGAATTATTTACAGTGACTGCATGAATGTTTCAGAGGGAGCAGTCCTACAGCTTTGTTTGGGCCTCACTTCTGGCTCCACTGCCTCTCATATTGTTCTGTACCGTGTGCCAAGATGCCAAGTATTAAGACGACATGGCACGCTGAGGATAAATAACACTTGAACCAAACGTGATGATGATCCAGTATGGTTATCGAGCATCTGCCAGTTATTCTTCTGAGGAGATGATGCATGATTCAATGTCAAGTCGTGCATGCGACCAGCGATGGTTTTGTGTTAGTATTCACTCAATGTGGGCCTAAGGGGCATTTACAGTGCATTCTCCATCCACAGTTACAGGCTTGTGGCCACAAATATATACTTTATGTTGATTTAGTTGCGCTAGTATTGTCTGTGTAGTACTATAACAATATCAGGATCGAATGCTGTAGGGTCCTGATTGATGTCGTCACGGCGACTCGTGTTCCTTTCCATGCTGCCTCAGCCTCTCTGTCCTGTATTTGTGACTTTGCTGGTGTAGGATATCACTGACCTAATTATGTATTTCCCTCTATTTATGAAGTGAAATGATCACTCCAGCAGAATATGCTCCCTCGGGGAAAAGCAAATTTCCCACACCCCACAGATGTTGCCTTTCATCCTGACCTCTGGAATTGAGGGCATAAAAATGACGAAGCAATCAATGCATACTCAAAACGTGCCCTGGGCGACGTCAGTCACACTCACCTCTGTCCTCTCCTCTGGTGTGCCCTGCCCTCTTCTCTCCTCTCTTCTCTCCTCCTGTCCCCTCCTGTCCTCTCCTCTGCTGTGTCTTGCCCTCTCCTCTCCTCTCCTCTCCTCTCCTCTCCTCTCCTCTCCTCTCCTGTCCTGTCCTCTCCTCTCCTGTCCTCTCCTCTTTTCTCCTCTCGTCTCCCCTCCTCTCCTCTCCTCTCTAAGGTAAGTTACAGTTAGGAGAAACGGAGAGTCTGACAATCACTGAGCGTTTACATCACTCATGTTGTAGCATGAATAACGCTGGACAGT